>LUCG01257225.1:0-13693 GCA_001633085.1 Carthamus tinctorius | reverse complement strand
GTTCACAACCAAAAAGTGGTTCACATTTGAACTCACCCATATATATATATATATATATATATATATGAGAAATTATATATCCTGCTACTTTTTCTTCCTACACATCTTCCTACTCACTTGATCAAGACAAATGTTAAAATCAATGGATGATATGAAGAGAGAGAATTAGTGGATACACATGTCACTTGATTAAGTAAGTAGGAGGATATATAATTTCTCTCTCTCTCTCTCTATATATATATATATATATATTTGAATATTGAGTCATCCTTTCTTTTGCATAGCGGCTCCTTACATGAAAATTAATAGGCAGCCACGATTTTCATGCATGCATAGCGGCTCCTTACATGACAAATTCATTGAAGTGATAATCCATAGCGGCTCCCTCACACTCATGCATAGTGGCTCTCTTTTTGAAATGGATAGCGGTAGCCGGAGAAGGATAGCTGCTGCCAAATAGGAGATGGGTGGATATAACCGTATAAAAGGAATTTTTAGGAGAAAATATGTAGGAGGTTAAAGGGATTTTTAAGAATCACCATTTAAATAATTTTCTCAATCAAAAATCAAATTGAATAGATGTAGGGAACCCCTTGGATGTTCATAGGTTGCCCTGAATATTATGGACACTTTTGGCAATTTTCGGTGGGGGTTACGATTGGAATTTCATAATATTTATTGAACTTTTTTTTATAACTTTTACTTGGGGGTTAGAGTTTGGAGTTTTCTCATATTTATGAACATTTTTGGTATTCTTTTTACTGGGGGTTACTTTATGCCCTTGGTAACTTTGGGGTATTTACTTTAGAGTTTCCTCATTATCTTCAAACTTAGAACTTCTTCTCTGTCTCCCCTCTGTATCTCCCCTTCTTCCTATACAGGTTAGTCCTTTTATTTTTGTTGAGTAAATTGCAATTTTAATTCATCTGCTTTTTGTTCTTTTTTTGAGTTTTGGTCTTTATAAAATTTATATTGCTAAAAAAAACTTTATGATATGTAAAAGTGTTCTGTTTTGATCCATGTTACTAGTATAAGTTAAGTTAAATTCAACCCATTAAAGTAATCAATTTTATGACTAAAATACTGAAATATAAGGGTAAATTAAAAAAAGAACATTTCAGCATATATAGTTGTTTTCTCGTGTATTTCAGAAATAAAATAACTATTTTACCTCATCTGCAAAACACATAAAAGAGTTAACGAATGAAATTTTGTATTCTTTAGTTGGAGAGGCTAAAATCGAACATTTTCACATGCTATATAAGTTTTGTTACAATAAATTTTTTTATAATAAACAAAATCAAGAAATAAACTAAGAAGACTAAAAATTGCAATTTACTCTATTTTCTTTTTTGATTTGCTACCAACAACTTAAGGCCGTGTTTGACAAAAATAAGCTAGCTTATAAGCTAGTTCATCCAAACATGTACTATACGCTAGTTTTTTTTTAATAACTTATGAACAACTAGTTAGGATAACGTTTCAAGAGCTTTTTGTAGCGTTTTCCAATTTATACTCTTATTAATATTAAGGTTGTGTTTGACAAAAATAAGCTAGCTAGCTTATAAGCTAGTCCATCCAAACATATACCATAAGCTAGCTTATTGAAACGCTACTTTGAGTAGCGTTTTGGAAGTTTTTTGTATTTTTTTCCAATTATTCCCTTATTAATATTAATTATTAAATTCAAAGATATCCATTTTGATCATTTTACATATTCCTAAGCTAGTTTTTATCAAACATAATTTGTTCATAAGCTAGCTTATCAGCTAGTTTGCCAAACATGACCTAATTTTTTTTTTTGGAAGACATAGCGGCATCGAACCAACGAACGACTACCACGAACACATGCACACAAGCACGCACACCTCCCTGGTGGTATCAGACATCCATGGACAGCCCACTAATCCGTCGTTGTCTTGACCCAGCTTACGCTACACCTAGAGCCCAATCACAGTCTACTCAATGGCCTGAGTACTCCTCATGCCCTCAAATTGACTCCCCTTGAAATCGAACCCGGGTAGACTAGGATCCCATCCACAAACCCTAGGATGTTACCGCTCTTAAGAAGACCAATTGAGTTAGACATTGTTTGTAGCCTACTTATTATACCCTAAGATACCCTTTTTGGTCATCTTACACGTTCATAACCTAGTTTTTGCCAAACATAATTTACTCATATGCTAGTTTATCAGCTACTAACTAGCCTATTAGTAAACAACAAATTAAATTAAGATTAACAATCCACACCCATATCTAAACCCAGGTGCAAAGATTAGGTAATTTTTCAAAACCACCCTCATCGCTGCATTCTTCATCTTTTCTCCAGACTCCAGCTTCTTCTTTTTTCATCACAATTTATTTTAAAATATTTTTAAGCATTAACTTAACAATTAAAAAAAAATTATTATACAAATAAATTTCTTTTTTCACAAATCCTATTATTTAAATTGAATATATTATATTTATAAAAAATCAATGTATAGATCTGGTCGTTTGTTTATAAAAATTACTAATTATTAATTATTTTTATTAATTTATATATCTATCAACCTTTTTAGGTCGTCTCTTTCGAAAGGAACCCTAATTGCAGAAATGAGTTCTGGAATTCAGACACTCAGCAACACCACCTGTATCGACTCATGGTCAAAGGGAAGAAGAACTCCATTAGAGCCATTCCCTTCTTCTCCTTACTTCTCTGACCTCATACCTCTTCAACGACGTCGTAGTGCACTCACACTTGCTGTTTCTGTTCCAAGAGGACTTGGCACTGGTTTAATACAATCCTCTTCCAATCCACGGTCCACGTTTATGGTGGTGAGTTGAACACAATGTCCATTGCCTTCTCTTCAAATATGTTATTGTTTGCTTAATTGTTAATAAAATGTTGAGATGATCAAGGAGGGCTTATTATTGTGTTTTTTGGATTCAATTTTTGTAGCATGGGATGAAGACTGCTACTCTATCCGGTGATCCCCTTGTTGTTGTAGTTGATGATGAACTCAAAAGTAAAGAGTGGGAAATTGGGGTTCTTAAGGATGAAATAGCTGCTATGCAGGGGATTAGGATAAGAAGAACACCACCAATTGGGCCTCCTGCTAACTATGTTGGTACCTTTGAGGATTTAAAGTATGAAGATACTACTCCTCGTAACAAACTAGAGGAGATTGTGTGGACCAAATACGAAGAGGTTACCGAGGTCCGATATCCTTTTCGATTATTGGTTTTCTTATTAGTTTTACAAATATGTATCCATGGCATAAATGAGTCCCAAACCCACCAACACTTGCACAAGAGACTACGCAGGAACCAGTTAGGCATAAAGCCATTGGTGGTTCTCCTTGATTCTTTAACCATGCTTTATTGTGGTAATTATCTTCTACCATGCTAATAAGGACTCTTTTTCAGATGAAGGAGAAAATTGCATTATCTTCACTAAAGAATGCTCTCGGTAATGCTCCTCCTCCGAGAGACTTTGTAGGATCTCTTAAGGAGTCGTATTTACGAACGGGGTTACCTGGTTTAATTGCTGAAGTGAAAAAGGCTTCACCTAGTAGGGGAGTTCTAAGGGAAAATTTTAATCCTGTAAGTTGGCATTTTTCAGCTTTATTCTTGATGATCGAAGTCAATATATGATATGATATGGTGGTGGAACTTGATGCTATGTTTTTTTACCTGTAAAACCGTAGGGTGTTGCATATTTTTTCTTGTAATCTATGTCTCGTTGAACTTCATTTTGGATTTGATGGCACTTCAACCGGGGGTCTTTTTTCATCCTTCGATGCTAACTCTGAACTTATGTTTTCCTACTGCATTAAAATACCAATGTGGTTGTTGGTATGATTGCGTTGTGGAGCAAGAGGGGCTCCGATGCAAGGATATCGTCTCCAACCTTAGTATCTTTATATGCCTAAATTACCTAATGCATAAACTAATGAATTATTAACTTGTCTATAGAATATTATTTCAATTAAATAATAAATTTTCTTGGCCCTAACATCATCAATTTATTGAGGTTATACAACACAAACATATAAACATTACCCTCTCTAAATTAATGATGTTGGGACCATGAAATTTATTATGTTAATTGAAATATTATGTTGAAGATAAATTACTAATTAAGTAACATTAGCACACAATTTAGAACATGATGATGATTATAACGAGGTTGAAGACGATAACACTGCATTGTCGACGGTTATGGTTACTTCTTTACTAGTAAAGATGGGATTAGGTCCTAAACTTATATATGTTAAACGTCCATTGTCGACGGTTCTTGACACTTATTAGTTATTAAGATGGTTCTCATGATAGGTTGAAGTTGCAAAAGCTTACGAGAAGGGTGGAGCAGCATGCCTAAGTGTTTTGACAGATGTAAAATATTTTCAGGTAGATACTGAGCCTACCATGTTTGATTTAACTAATATTTATAGTCTTTTATGTATGTGTAGTAATTCTTTGTTTATCACCAAAGGGAAGCTTTGAAAATCTAGAGGCTATACGGAATGCTGGAGTCAAGGTAGAATTTTTCTTGATCTTTTTGCCACAACTTGTGAACTTTAGCCACTTAATTTTGACACTAGTTAAAACGCAGTGCCCTCTCTTGTGCAAAGAATTCATTGTGGATCCATGGCAACTCTACTATGCTCGAACAAAGGGCGCCGATGCTGTTCTTTTGATTGCCGCTGTTTTACCAGATATTGACATCAAATATATGCTTAAGATATGCAAAAAGATCGGACTGGCAGCACTTGTTGAGGTTTTATGAAAGAACTCGTCTTTACATGTCAGAATTTACCTTTTACATCTTATGCTTTTCGTTCCAATCTACTTCACATGGTTCGGTATATTGAAGCTTACTTGAGCTCTTTGTTTACTTGTAAACATATTTTTTTTAAACCTGAGTGGCTGGACAGACCATTGATTCTCTTTTCTGGTTACAAAACCGTTTAATCCAGTTTGAAAAAGAACCTGTTTTAAACAATTATCCGGCGGTTCAACCTATCAAATCCTGTTTTAAGAGTCATATGTCAACCCATAAAGTTGAACATCCAAAATGCTCTTGTACTTTATCTTTGAAATATCTTTTATGTCAGGTCGTTTATCTAAAAACCGAATTTTGTAAGCAAATTGTTTTTTCGACCCTTTGTGTTGTGTTTCATATGCTGTTAATGATCTCCTTATGTTTCTAATATTAAATTTGAGATCTTTTGTGCAACTTTTTGTAGAATATTTCCAAATCTTTATTTTGTTTTTGTGTTTAACAAATTATTTTTATGTAATTATTATGTAAAATATCTTTTTAATTGTAGAATATCTTTTTATTGTAGCAACCCATAACAATCTGGAAATAATGAAGCAACTGACCTTTTCCTGGCGGATCTCTGTTTTTATTCTTAGGTACATGATGAGAATGAAATGGATCGCATGCTTGCAATTGATGGAATTGAACTTATTGGCATTAATAATCGTAACCTTGGTACCGTTTAAACTTTATGGCTTATGATTGATGATTGTTTCTTTTTATCATCTCTTGTTGGTTTTGTTAATGCATCTGTGTTGGACAAAAGTATTTATCTCGCAAGTGCACGGGCCAACTAGTAACTTGGTTATGTGAAGAACCGAATATTGATCCAATAAGGACTTTTCCGTTCTTTTAATTGTCACAGTTTGGCAAAATAAATCAAATAATCAATTTGGCGTGGGGGTTTTATCAACTAAAATGCAGAGTTTAATAACTAAACTAGCAAATAACTAAGATCAGTTAATTCAAAATTCAACTCAACCAAATCTCATTNAAAATTCTAAGCAATCCCCCCCTCTGAAAGTGCACCCTGTGTATTCTGTCATAGCACACTAATACACAAACCTTGAGTTTCTAAAGCCGTCCTCCACTGCCCCAACCTCAACTTGACCTCTACTTACAACTCTACTACCAACAAAATGTCGTCAACAAATAACATACACCATGGGACAGTCTGTCTTACCCACTGGTTCCAAACACAAGTCCTCGTCCTCCCATAAATGTCTTGTATCTCCCTAGCTTACTTCCAACTCTAAGGTACCGCCTTCTCCAGGCTCTAAATCACGTCCTGTGGTACCTATCATAAGCTTTTTCTAGATCTACGATCACCAGGTGAAAATCCTTACTATGCTTCATAAGTTGCTTGAGCAGATGGATTGCCTCTATCGTCAACCTCCCTGGCATGAAGCCAAATTGGTTTTTGTCACCTCTGCTTCGTGTCTTACCCTCTTCTCTATCACTCCCTCCCACAATTTAATTGTGTGGCTAAGTAGCTATATGCCACGATAGTTGCTAAACCATTGGGCATCACCTTTGTTTTTATAGAGCGACACTGCCATGGTAAGTGTTTACTCTTTGGGCATCTTGGCAGTCTTGACTCTTGAGGATGATGTTGAAGAGCTAGGTCACCTGCCTCCCCTAGAAATATCCACATATCAATGGGGATCTGGTCCGGGCCTTTGGCCTTATCCTATACCCATCTTCCTTAGAGCATCCCTCACTTCCCCTTTGCTAATTCATTGACAAACACAATAATTGCATGTGTGACGAAGTACCCCTACCCCCTCTCTAGCCCAGTCATTCTTTACTAAGTATTTATTATACGAACCTAATTCTTTTTTACTGCTATACCACTGATAATTGCTATGTCAAATAACGGTCCTGGCTGCGATTTCACAGAAGACCGTGTTAACTGAATTGCTTGTGAGTATACAATAGAATATCCTCTGTGCACCTGTATTTACTCTGTATCTCCTCTGCCGTGTGTTTGTATTGGGTTGCCAAATCCCCTTTTTTCGTCGAACTTAGCACCCCCGGATGTGCTTACCAGGGTCTTCGTACAGCATCTATCAACTCTGCTTGCATTTTCTGTTTTCCAGTCAGTCACTGCTGTATTCTATAATTCAGAACCTCCTGTGCGAGCTTTGTTCTTGAGAGATCCCCCTTCTAGTGGCCACCAATACATGCTGCATTGATTCTGAAACAAGGTTTGCTGAATTGGTTTTAGCTTGGTGCTCAACTGTTGTTTATGCAACAGTGTTATGACAGCAAGATCTTGCTGTTTGGTGACTTGATTGCTGCTGATAATTGACCACTTCTGATATTGCATCGCCTTGCTCAAACATGTTTTGAGTCCTGCTGAATCAGCAGCCTCTTCTCCGAATTCTCTCAAGGTTCTTTTATCTCAGTTTGTCGAATTCTTTGTCCATATTCTCCCTGACTTGATTCTCCTCTCATATCACTCTTCTTTATCCAACATTCAAATGTATGAATCAAACATAAAACATTCAATTGAGCTTTCAATGTTGTCTATTTAGGATTAAAACATCACTAAGAAAAAAAAACATATCTTAGCACATTCATACACTATATGCATGAAACTCACATCAAAGATCAATAGTAGGGATGAAATATGACAATTAAAACGCATTATAGTTCATATAGGGCGCCTTTGATACGCAGTACAGCCGTACAAGACGTAAAAGCACAGAACAAAGCCTTCTTGTCCCACGTTTGACGTGACAATAGACCACTGGAGGACATGATTGAGTGGGACAAATGTTTTTCTTTTTTTACCATTAAAATAGATGGAGCATAAATAAGGTGGATGTGATAAGATGGGTAAATTACTAAACTTCCCATGTCAAATAAAAACCCTAAAATCCTTCACAACCTTTTCTTTTGCCTACCTCACTCTCGCCTGTTTAGTCCCGTTGGCATACCAAACGCACCCATAACAAACTATAATCTGGTCATACGGTAAAACTTTATGAATAGGTGTAGTTTTGAACAATTTCATGATTTCAACCCACACCTGCAGGAACATTCAAAGTCGATATCAGTAACACAAAGAAGTTGCTTGAAGGTGAGCGTGGAGAGAAGCTCCGGCAGAAAAACATAATAGTAAGTGTAACTGAAAGAATCTGTGTCGACATAAGAATGTATGGATTTTTTTTCTGCTCAAATGGTTTCTGACGGTTCTATTTCATCTTTGAACTTGTCAGGTGGTTGGGGAGTCTGGACTGTTCACTCCTGCTGACATTGCCTATGTACAAGAAGCTGGCGTGAAAGCCGTAAGTGGCTGTTCTCTTTATCTGTTTTTAACAATCCAAAAGTAATATCAATATACAACCATCTTTGCGATCAATGTGAGAGATTAGTTCTTGTTGAACGTGAATCCGAGTAAAAGACTTGGATGGCGTTTCTGTCGTCTAACATCTTGAATGCATGTTGCTGAGTGTACTTACAGTGCTGGGATATGTTGCTTCCCTTATGCAGATATTGGTTGGGGAGTCGATTGTGAAGCAGAAAGATCCGACAAAAGGAATTAGAGAACTTTTCGGAAAAGATATATCGGCTTAGTTACTTTGAAGAAATTGGATCTAGAATGTGAAATATAACTGAGTTTTATTTTGTATTACTACCTAAAAACATGAGTATTTATTTTCTTTGGTTCTTAACCAACAATAAACTAAGATTAACCATCAGGGGACCAATAGGGTCGTGCAGGAGTCGAGATTGATAACTTGTGTTTTTTCTCGGCAAGTCTCACCTTACCGGTGATGACTAAAGCATTCCCTTCCCTCCAATTCACCCAGGTTGTTGTTCTATAAGTGGTTTGTGTTGGGCCGTTGGCTTCCCTGTTATCCTTTGACCATGGCTTATATAAAGATATTTGGTATTTAAGTTATTGCATATTGTTGCCTTACTTTATTTGTTTTGGTGTTTTGCCAACTTCACTGCTATCAGTAGAAATGGATGTTCATTTTGTGTTCTAGAATGGTCCAAGCTACATGGTGTTTTGGAGAATAGTTGACATTCTTATACAGGTCCCTGGATCTCATAACAAATTCCAGAGCCAACATATATAGTGTCTTCATAGAAAAAGTTTGATCATATGGGGTAGAGGCAAGCTCTGCATACAGCTAAATTGTTGGTTTGTTGTGGTTTGGGTGCAAGAGTCCCTTGTGCTAAGATTAACGAGGCACATGAAAAAACAAGGGGCATAAGATTTAAGTCTCATATGCAGACAGAGGTTTGAATAATTTTGATCCACTTAACTTCCAGTGGATTTTTCTGATTTGTTGACCGTCTTTTCTAAAAATATTCATAGGAGGTTAATTTTCTTCTCCATAGTAAAAAGAATTTCATACGATTATTTAATTCAAATGTATTGTGTAATTAGTTTGGCCGCACCTCGATTACTTTCAAGGGGTATTAAGTTAAGTGCCTGTCCAGGGGACCATCTCTGTGGAGCAAGGACAAACCATATGTGGCCCTGAATTTAAACCTGTGATCTCTGGGAGCGAAGGCAAACCGTCCACTGAACTATTGATCTCAAGGTATCAGATTCTTAGATTTTCTTGAACTTCCTGAATGAAAATTATATTTCGGGCACCTCATCAAGTTGCAATACCTGAAATTCAAGATACACATCTTGTTGATTTGAGCTTAATTTCGTTTGTAGAATGCAAAAGGTAGCTTAGGTGATCTTGTTCATCGCTATATTACATCAGATGGATTTTCACCCGAGTATCTGTTGGACTGCCTTGACTTATTCTTAGAGCATCAAGCTCTGGACCGTGTGGAGGCCTCAATCTACAAATGGCGAGGAAAAAACAATGGGATGCCTGTAAACGTTGTGAGTAGGTTCTTTTGAAGGTCAAATTTCAGGATCTGGTAGCCGATAAGGGAAATGCAGCGGATAGAGCTGAGAGTCTCTTGCTTTGCTTCAGACAGAGGTTCCATGCCCTTCCTCAAACCACCTAAATTCCATTATAACAAGGTATGTATCTTGACCTCCTATATTTACATATATGCATGTATACATGAGTGAGTGTGTATATAGGAGAACCTTCTGGTCTTAGTTGGTCTACCCCTCTAAAACCCTCCTTTTTTTTATCGCATTGTGTTTAGAGATGTTTCGTTGACTTTTAGTAGCTGAACACATAATCAGTCGAGAACATTAACAAAAACTGATAGGTCCAAACCCCTTCAAATAATATGTTTCATTTGCTTTTTTTTTCTTTTAATATATTGGGGGCATCCAACATCTTTTAGAGATGTGCATGACAAACCCCAGGGCTGGTGGAGGATCTTGGTGAACCTCTAATGAGGAATGAGATATTTGAATTTCCTTTGGCTAATGAATATCTTGATTGAGATCATACTCATATAATGAGGTTAAATGTAGAACAGATATACGCAGCATATAGTAACCCAAGAATCCACTGTGGACAAATGGACTCGAACAAAGGACGCCTATGCTATTCTGTTGATTACAGATGTTTTACCAAATATCGACGTCAAATGTATGCTCAAAATTTGCAAAAAGATTGGACTCACAGCACTTGTTGAGGATTCTTGAAATAACTGTCTCAGAATTTACCTTTTACTTATGATTAACATTTCAATCTACTTTCACCTGTGTAAATGATAGTTTTTTTAACTAGCTTTTATGTCCTCAGGAATCCCATTAATGTTTAAATGGAGCTGCTTATATTTTTGACCAATTTTGTAGGTCAGGATGCTATGCTCGGAAATTTAAGGAAGTAAAAGCTTATTTGACAAGTGTCAATTTAGTGAATGACATTCAGCAATGCGGCTAATATATGGTTGGACTTTATAACTGCAAGAGCCGGAAGACAAATCGTTTTTCAGGTCTGGTTTTTACTTTTTAGACTCCGGAGCCGCAGTGCATGTTTGCGACATCTAGGTAAAATTTCTAGAATATTCCCCAGCAAGCAAGTGCTGGGAACACGTGGTGGTGGCCAACAACAAGCAAGCTGATATGGCAGGTATTGGTACAGTCTGCCTTAGATTAACTTCCGGTGAGGTGGTCATTTTGAAAGGTGACTTCACATTCCCTCCATAGCCATGTGTCTCATCTCTATAAGCAAACTCGGGTTACAGTAATCTTTGTGGCTCAGAAGTTTGGGATCTTCAAAAAAGGTAAGCTTATCGGAGAAAGCTGCAACCAAGGAGGGATGTACGTACTGCTTGAAAATCGACAACAATCCATTCCTCGGGACTCTTTCTGAAGTGAAAAAAGGTTTCACCTAGTAGAGGAGTTCTAAGGGAAGATTTTCATCATTTAAAGTTCCTTCTTCAGTTTAATTTTTTATGATGTTTATTGTTGTACCATGAAGGCATTAGGCTTTGATGTAAATTACAGATCTTGTCCGTGTGGCTATATAGGAATTACAGATTGGATCACCAAGCAAACTAAGGGCCTGTTTGTTTTAAAAAAAATCACTGAAATACTCTGAAGTCTGATTTGGTCAGACGTTAAGAGTTTCATAGTCTTTAATTTTTCTAAGACTTTAGAGCCACTTAAAACTGAAATCCATCTGAAAAAGTAAGTGATGCCCTAGCATCTGAAAATTGAAACCGCCTCTATCACATTGCTGCTCAAAGCTTTTCTGCGCCGATCAAGTTCGTTGATCTGGAAATCATCTCTATTCTTTCCATGCTCAAGTTCGTCGATCTGGAAATCATCTCGACCCAAATCGAGATCAGATCTAATCGATCTCTAGCTATGTTTAACCCTCCAGTTTTCTCTTCGATTGATAAGTAACAACCTGTGCAACCTAAAGAGTAAAGACGATGATTCGACGATTCATAATCGCTTTCTCAAATATGCAGGAATACCGTTCAATGATTCAGGCTTCTCTCTCGCTACTCTCTTCGACGAAGACATCAGGTAAATGATTTGGGTCTGTTTGATTTTGCTCCGTTTTGGTTTTGTTTGCTCCTCTTGGTTCATAGGTCTCATACCCAAACCGGGTACATTTTGTAAATTGGTTGTTTAGCATAATTTTTATAAAATGGATAAACCCTTGCTTGGTCTACTAGATCCTTGAAAAACCTGCTACTAGTTGTATCATAGGAATTTGCACTTTAATTTGGTTCTATATACAAAAGAAGTCAATTGGGTATTCTCATCATCTCATGTGGGTTTGAGTTATATGAGTCTGCTGTTGAAGATCACCATTAGATATTCTTTTATTTCTTTTAAATAAATGGAATCCATAGTCATATATATCTTGGTGACCAAGAATAAGATCTTGGAACCCTTTATGATATCTTTTAGTACATACAAAATATGCTCAACAAAGATGTGGTTGAAGTAAAGAGTTTAAAGAATATACTAGAAATTGCATATAAATGCAAATTATATCCATGTATCACATAAAGCAAAAGAAAAGTAAAAGAGGTGGTCTTTCTCAAGCATGGATCCCAATGGTTATGCAAGAAGGATGCCATCATTGTTTGCTGTAAAATCATTCTTTTTGTATAACTCCTTTTCACACTTATAACTCCTTCAAAACAAGCACATGGAGTCAGACCCATCATTTTATTATGTTTTGTCTACAATTTTCCATCATTCTATTTTGTTTTGTCTACACTTATTAGTTCCTTGAAAGCAAGCACATGGAGATGGAGTCAGACCCATCATTCTTTTTGTATAAATTTAAAGAAAGTTGCTTTGATTTCTTGATGAATTTGCCATTGTCTCAAAGAACACCTTGGTTCTTGAGGTTATATTCTGCATTTAATTGGTTTTTGAAATTGGAATTTTAATCATATCCACTTTCAAGAACTCGATTAGAGGCAAATAGGCAAATACTCTGTTTCCTTAATCAGTTGGAATTTTAACTTTGTGTCTTAGTTGATTAAACAAGTGTGCAAGCACATTATTGAAGTTTCTGCATTATGCCCATTGCAATCTAGTTATGCCCAATCTAGTTGTGTTGGATCTGAGAGGGAAGGAAATATAAGATGCATCCATACAAGTTTTTTTAGATAAGGTTCACCTGGGCTTTGCCCAGACTACATCCTACAAGTTTCATATGTGGACATGTGATAAGTACATTATTTGTAGCTTCAAAGTTGATTGAATTTAAGATGAAGCTGAAAGCTTCTTTATGATGCTCTTGATCAAACTTGCTGTATGAACATGTGTGGTAGTGTGTAAATATGGAAACCTCTTTTCAACAGTGAAGAGATGTGGTTAGGGTGTAAAGTGTAAACAATCACTTATCTATAGTCTTTGAGGCTATTAACATAGTACCATAAAGTGTGTGTATGTATATATACATACTAGGTTTGAACCCCGTGTAATATACGGGGTAATTTAAAAAAATCAAATCATGACAAAAAACTTATATTACAAATTAAAAAAATTAAATCATGTTAAAAAACTTATATTACAAAAATAAATAATCATATACACAAACTACATATGTACATATTGAAAAAAGCTTGAAGATTGGGTTGTATCTATTGCGATTGGATAAAGAACAACTATGATTCTGATGACGATCAGATGAGAGGATTGCTATGAAGAAACAGAATGGAAGAGATCGGGTATATGAATCTTTTAATACCAAATATAGCTTATGTTAATCTTGCCCATTGAATTTTTTAATCTATGGTGATTAAGTGGGTTGCACGGTTTGTATTATAATGATGGTTTGTAAATAAAAGTGCCTATATATATACATACGAAAGTTCAAATGTGAATTCAATTTTGGTTTTGAACATGAGGACCACTAAAATTGTGCCACGTGGCATATTTAGTTTGAATATTATGTGTTATTCAAACTGAATAATATTGCATTGAGTGTTTCAGTGTTATTCGGTTTGAATAACACATGAATATTC
>LUCG01257222.1:0-11039 GCA_001633085.1 Carthamus tinctorius | reverse complement strand
CCATAAACATTACGGAACCATTTACTAAGTTAGCAACATGATGAAAAAACATAAACTAAGGGAGGCAATTCTCGACATAACACCAAAAACGACACAAACCCGACACAAAAATAAATGGGTTTGAGTTGAATTTTCTGACCCACAAGCCCATTTATCATTTTTAAATTTGTTCTTTAAATATATTTTTGTAACAAAAAAATTAGGTTAAAATTTAATTCTCACTTTTTAGCACCCAAACCCAAGTCATTTTGACCAACTCCAAAATCCAAATCATGACATCAAGGCGACCACCAAATGGATATGAATTTCACGAAGACAAAACAGAGGCTACAAATTCCAATAAACTTCAAGTTGACATATAAACTTGGTGGTATTAGTATTTGAAATTGGACGTCTGAAGTCTGTGAACTTGTATTTGACCCCCCAACCCAATTATGACATGTCATGTCAACCCGTTTATGACCCGCCAACCAAATTATGGCCTGTCAACCCATTTATGACCCGCCAACCCATATGGGTTATACAGGTCGTATACGAGTTAAGCATATACAGGTTAGGGCTGATCTATGCGACACGATTAATTATATCGGTAGTATCCAGGTTGAGCTTCCCTGACCTACCAACCCGAACATGATGATTGTGACCCCCTAACATAAACAATCTGCTGTTTAAACGTACCAGTAAGGAAAGTGTCCAAATCCTCCACAGCAACATCAAAAACAGCACCTCTTTGATCTGCTGTTAGTGCAAGACCCTGAATTGACTCGACTTTCTCTTCAGGCAAAAACCTCCTCAAGACACCATAAGCAAAACTGAAAAACCAAAAAATCAGGATCAATCACGAGTAAAACATAATAATACTTGCAATAATCTTATATAGTTCCTATAGAAGCAAATAAATTATGATATGAAATTAAGCGATAAAAGGTTTCAATATCTTACGAAGGAGTATAAACAGGTTTTCCAGCTTCAAGAAGTAGTGTCACATAGTTCTCCATGGATGTCAAAACTGACCTCTTCTTGATTTCAGTATACCCCTGTGCAAGAAAGAAGCATTTCAAAACTAATTTATTGAAAACAAGAAACAAATACCGAAATCAAACAAAAATACGCAATACTCACGATGCTCTTGGCAAGAGCCTTAGCAAGCAGTTCTACTGGCGATAGTCCAGAAGTTTCTATCAATTCCTCTGCAGCCGACTTGAAGACCGGGATCACACTACAATTTGCAAACAAATATGTGAAGTCAATAAGCTATTATTATTGTTGTAACTATGAAATTAATGACCAATTTTGCAAAGAAAAACCATGGTACCTATCAGCAACTTGAATTATTGCTTCTGCCGCATCGGCACCAGCAGCTTTAGCAATATCGGCCGGTTGGGGAGCAGACAAGTGTTCGAATTTTACACCTGCTTCTCTCTCTAGCTTCGAGATATTTGACCTCCTTGGCTCATAAAGTGTAATGGCAACACCAGAATTTCCTGGAGAAAGTGAAAGCAATTTGCAGCTAATGAATCAGAAACACCTAATGATTTGGATTCTTGTCATGAGGGATAACGAAATAACAAAATTACCTGCTCTTCCTGTCCTCCCAGATCGATGAATGTAGTCTTCAACATCACGTGGTGGTTCACACTAGAGAATGGAAAAATATCAAACTTAGTCAAACAAAAAAGATGTTAATCTAAAAATATGAATTCCAGATTTGATTATATGATTTGACCATACCTGGATAATCAATTGAACATCATTAATATCCAGTCCTCGTGCAGCCACATTCGTAGCAACTAGTGTCATGAACTTCCCTGATCGGAATCCCGCAAGTGTTGCCTATTAAAAAGATCATTACTATTAATATAAACATAGAAAAAAGGGACACATTAACAAGTTGCATGACAATGTATATCGAATAAGTCAATCAAACGCCTACCTCACGGACAGACTGCTGAATGTCCCCATGAAGAGGACGAGCTCCAACCAGCAATCCAGAAAGTTCAGAACAGTAATCTTTAGTCTCGGTGAAAATAATCGTGCGTCCTCCACTATAAAGATACAGAACATCAAGTGAGAAGTGTACAAATTTTACAAAACTATCAACCAACTGTAGATAACAAACCTGCTGTGATTACGAATGATGTCTGGAATGACCTGGGACCGAGCTGAGCTAGAGCAAGGCATGATGATGTGTCTCACATTTTCACTAGCCTTCATTACCTCAAAACCGACAAGATCCACAATCTTCTTGTTTGGTTTCAGAAACTTCGATGCAATCTGATGATCGAAAATCAAACGAGCCACACGTTGGAGAAAGATCATACATATTTATCGCGAAAACATAACACAACAATGCGAGAATAAGACAAGAGACATACTTGATTCACCCAAGATGGTAATGTTGCACTAAACAGAACAGTTTGAACATTGCTAGCAACATTCACCTTGCCTTCAGAGACAAAAAAGAAAACAGAGTCAGCAGGACGTAATAAAAATAAATAAACAAATAAAACAGAAATATTCAGCCCTTGATTCATTTGCAATTTGCTGAAATGAAAAACTATGCTGGGAACTTTCAAGAACTCAAAATGTATATAAAAACTGTACGAATTGCTAGCACTCTTTTTCCGAAAAACTCAAGCATCAAATTAATAGAAACAAACAAAAATACTTGCCTAAAATATACTCAACATCTTCAACAAAACCTTGCCTCAACATTTCATCAGCTTCGTCAAGGATACGGAATTTCAATGAGCATAAGTCAAGATTACCCCTCTCTATATGATCCTGCATATCATTATCACATTAGATGACGATTCGATTTAAGAAATACAATCTGCACTGAAAGCTGTAAAAAACAACTGTATTTTAAGGACAGTGTAGCTAACTAGTTATGCAGCACCTTAACACGGCCAACAGCTCCCACAACAATATCCACCCCTCTTTTCAATTGCACAGTTTGAGGAGAAATGGAAGCACCTCCTCCACCATACAAACAACAAGCAGTTAGACCCACGGCCTCTCCGAAAGCTTTAAAATCCGTAAATACCTATAACAAAAGCACCATAGATACCATAAGAATACAGAAAAATATAGAACATGGGGAAAAAACTTAAGAGGAATATTAAGACATAAAGTTCAACAACAATACCTGTTTTGCTAACTCTCTAGTTGGCAAAAGCACAAGAATAGTAGGTGCCCTGCCATATCCGGTCCTTCGAGCTGCTTTCTCAGGTCCATTTATTAGGGACTCCAATATTGGCAAAATGAAAGCCAATGTTTTGCCCTGTATAATTAATCGTTTAGCAACTGCTTCGCATAAAACTCAGTAATACTTGCATAATTCGAACGCTTTAACTTTTTTCAATATTCAACCCAGTGAGCATCTAAACCCTAAGGCCTCATTCTAAACCTATTCAAGTCAAATTTATATCAGCTTTCAAACCCTCATTTGACACATGTTTTCAATGCCACAAATTATATCTAAAACAAGATTATGAAAGTGATCTCTTATACCTGACCAGTTTTAGCTTTCCCAATCAAATCAAGACCGTCATAGATCGAATTAAAGGTCCGAGCCTGAATAGGAAACAAAGCCTCAATCCCCTTAGCCTTCAAAGCATTCCTCAAAGGCTCAGAAATCCTGAACTTCGAGACGGCATTCGGATTGTCTTCCTTAACCACAACCTCCTCTTCTTCAACCTCAACGGTTTTCATCTTTTTCTTCTTACTTTTCTTCATCGACTCCTCAGACTTCAAACATACCAAACAATATATTCAGATTCAAACATAAATTCAAATTAAGCTAGAAACTAAAAGATAAAACATATATCAATCAATATATTCAAATTCAAACATAAATACATTTAAATTAAGCTATAAACTAAAACAAAAAAACATCTATCTCAAACAATATATTGAAACTCAAACATAAATACATTCAAATTAAGCTAGAAACTAAAAAAACCATGTATATCAAACAATATATTCAAACTCAAACATAAATACATTTAAATAAAGCTAGAAACCAAACATACCAAACAATATATTCATCTGACTCCTCAGTCTACCAATATACCAATATAAATAAATATATATATATATATATAGGGGAAGTATCAATTGTATTCAGCTCAAGCTAGAAACTTGAAGGAAAAACGTCTGTATACCTTGATATTAACAGGCTCGCCTAATTCAGAGCTCGTATCGCTTTTTCCTTCCTCGTTATCGGTATCCGAAGAAGCCTTGCGCTTCCTCTTCACCTTCTTCTCTGATTTTTCAGAATCGGATGAAGGATCCGTGGTCTTCTCCTTTTTGCTCTTCTTCTCTTTCTTTTTAATCGAAGCTTCGAGTCCGGCGGTTTCGGAACTGACATTCTTCATCTTCTTAGGCTTCGTTGTGACGTCGGCTGATGGAGCTAGGGTTTCAGACAAAGCGGCAATAGAAGGCATGGCTATGTGTGATGATGATGATGATGATAATGGTGGAAAAGTGATAGTGAAAACCTAAAAGGGAGGCGGTCTCCTTCCTTCCTTCTGCTAAATATGGATTTAGGCGGTTGCGTTGCAGTAGCAGGGGAATAGGAGAAAAGAGGAGGAATGAAGGTTTAGGGTTTGCGATATTTTATAAGGGAGACTTGGGAAGTGAGTTTTGAGCCGTTGGATTTCGGGGATCAATATGGCATTGTGAACCGTTGGATTTAAGCTCGTTTTTGGCCTTTGGAAACGAGTTTTATTTTCTAATATTTTACGATTTAATGTGAATTGGGTTTTTTTTATTGTATGTGTATTTTTATCATTTGTAATATCAGAGTTTAAGAAAAAAGGTTATTACATGTATTTAATTTTATCAAAACCTATCATTTAATATATTTAACTTGTCATAAAATACATTAAATGGTAGGTTTTGATAGCTAACATCAAATGGTAAAAATGAAAGTACAGTGCATACAATAACTTTTGATGAAATAAATGGTTTTTTTTTTCGTGTTATAATAAACGCATTTTGTCTTTGTAATAAATTAAATAGAATATTCCATAACATTATTCCAAAACACAATATATGTCGGCCAGGTTGAGCCTTTTGGGCCGGAAATTCAAAATAGAGATCCATCGTTGGATGTATTCTTGGGTTTGAATAATTGGGGAACTAACTAGGCCCAATTATTGGCCCAAAAAGACTATGCAAATGTGAATAAATGATGGCCCAATTTAAGATTAAACAGAAACACAGAGTAACAGAAGCCACTTAAAATTGTTAATTTATGTAATTACTTTTATAACTCATCTGTCCAATTTAGTTTAAAGTGTATTTTTTTTTAACTTCTCAAACTATTTTTTATGGTGAAATATTGTGCAAAAGGTTGATTCCAACAACCCTAACCAGCCCACAATCGACTGTCATTATCATGATGAGGAGGGCATTCCTGATTCAGTTAGCGGTTGTGGCTATGAGGGTGCTTGGACTTGAATCCGGAGATTATTTGATATTGTGCAAACCTATTCTCACCCATTATCAGCTAAGCTACACACCATTGGCTTTTTATGATGCAACATGTATTTGAGGAGTCGGATGCATTGAAACTTTTTGGTTTGTTTTACTATGCTCGTGTTATTATTTAAGTTGTAATGTATTTTTAAATTTATAATTATTGAATTATAGGCATGGAGTGCAATTGGTATAAAACCATGTAACCACACCGCACCACATTTTTGTGGTGGGTTTTTTCTTTTTTGCGGTTTGAGGTTCATGCAGTGTGGATTGGCTACCAGTTGCATCAAACTGCATCGCAAACACCACAAAAAAGTTAAGGGCGTCTCCAAAAGATTCTCTAAAATGTAGAAAATGGGAGGAAATGAATATCATGAACTAATTTTATGTTCCAACATACTCCCTGAAACCATCTTCAAAGTGGAGAAAGCAAAAAAAAAAAAATCTCCAAATATGGAGGACGCCTGAAAATGATTACCATGGGACATTTTTAATATATTTTTACCAATAGGAAATTTTGAAAAACATATATTTAAAAGACGAATGTAATTTTTTTAAGATTTTCATTTTGATTATTTTTAGAAAAAACTAAGAAATTTGTTAAAGATGCTCCGAAAAGATTTAGAAAGAGACTCTCATCCAACTCACTTTGCCTATTTTGATCTTTTATCCCATATGTATCATGTTAACGTATACAATTAAAGCATAACATATAAAACATGAAGGTATAACTTTTATGGGAGTGTTACATGTAAAAATATCCTAACAAGATTCAAACATAAGATATTGAAGTCTCTTGGAATAAAAAGCATGCCTAAAATTCTTTAAATCTTTAATTTTTTTTATTTTGAGGAATTGCTAGATGTGTTTTTAGATATTTTTTTAGTAAATTTCTATAGCTTTAACTTTAAGAAAAATAAACAACTTAAATTTTATTAAGGACCCGTTTACTAAACACTTACCTAGATAAGTACTTATCAAGTCATACTACCTACCGGATGTATGAGCCAAGAATCTTACTCGAGTAAGAACGAAAGCAAGGATGAGAGTCTTACCCCGATAAGTGATTGTTGTTCTTTCTTACCATGGTTAGCACTTACCGGGTAAATTGTTGCATATGGTACAGTTTTTATGTCCTAAAATCTTACCCGGTAAGTTATTGATAGCGTTGAATTTTGCCGAGTAAGCGTTTGGTAAACAGGGTCTAACTGAATACAAAAGTGAAGATTATGTGATAGGTTGAGGTTTATGTAAAGACCGGATCTGGACTGTTGATCATTTTTAATCTAATGCCCTCCCATAAAACTACGTTTTAAAGAAGAATTGATCTCATGTGATACATCTCATTATATTATGTATCTACTTCTCGTTCGACAATCGACAACCATTTTCCACGCTTCTTCTATTAACCTCAACCTCTACCTGAAATCCAACCTTAAATACAAATGATATATGTATCCCTAAATCCTTAAAACCGAGCAACAAGGTCAAATTTGATAAATAAAAAAAATTTAAATAGGGTTTTGTGCATTGGAAAGAAGTACACGTGCCAGTCACGTGTCACATGGTCCTAGAATGGCGCCAGGGGTTTACTTGGTTACCACTAATCCACCGCTTTTCATATTCTCATCTTAATTACGGTCACCACCACAAAAAACAATACTAACATATTTCAAACTTAATTTATTTATATTGAATTAATTACTCTTAAATACGAAAAGAATAACTTGTTTTAAAAATATATTTTATAAACCTAAGGTTATATTTATATAAATTGATCCACAAACCAAGGGTTACCAAAAAATCGTCATATTGGTTCTTTAAATTATATTTTTTTTCAAACAAGACCATACTAATCAGTAATCAATACTATAGTATGTTCATGGTTCTAAATAACTTGTTATGGCGTCAAGACTTGGGGTCGCCATTACGTTAGCGCTCACGGCTCCGCTCCAAGACTTAACATGCATTTTAACGCGTTATTTTGTAAGATGTGAGGTTATATTTGATATATAACTTGAGTTACTAACATGAGGCGTTATTTTGTAATGCGTTATTTTAAATAAATAAGCCTTTTGAAACAGAGATAAAAGTTATAGAAGTAACCAAGTGATCATACACATATTAATGTATCCAAAAGCATCAACAGACGTCATATTTAAGGTAGAATGGTAGATTAAAGTCTTACAAACAGTTTGAAACACTTTTTCGGTTTTGTAGTTGATGCTCATTACATTTGCTAATATTCTAAACCACTATTTAAAGTTTAGCAGATACGCCATTTATACCTATAAAAACCCTACTTGCAAAATAAGTTGAGCAGATACACAACAACCCACTTAGGACATAGATTCCTCCCTACTTAAAAACTAAGGGGGCGTTTGGTTTGCCGGAATCTGACGGAATTGGAATGGTCGATTCCGTTGACCAAATTCCATCACCTTGTTTGGTTATCAATGAAATGGAATTCAATTACATGCTTCATGCACATATTTCACCATTTCGTGGAATTTGATGGAATTCGAAGGAAATTTGAATGGCCAATTCCATTTACCAGAGTTCATGTTGCCGTTTGGTTTGCGGAATGAAAACTAAGGAATCATTCGTATTCTTTCAATCACGGAACTTGTTATTCCAAAATGGAATTCATTGGAATCATCCATCCGCCCTCTCGTTTTCTTCATCTATGGTTTTCTCATCTCCATCTATCGCTCTCTCATTTCAAATCCTTTTACGGACTGTTTGGTCTCTGGTCTCGGGTCCAGGTTTTATTTATTAAATAATCAAATTATATTATTATATATAATATATAACAATAACATAACTTAAAACGGTTCGGTTTTGGGGGAAATCGAGTATGTTCGGTTTCAGTTCGGTTTTTTCCGGTCGAGATGAAAACCAAAACCGAAACTAAAGGCGTGGCCATCGCATAATCCGTGACGTATTAACCGGGTTCGGAGAGATTCTATCATTTGAAAAAGCCTACGGCCCCTCAAGTCGGGGGTGTGGACGATTTCGGTGCTGCCTAGACCTGGGTTTTCCTACTGTGTTTCGTGAATTCGGTGCTGCTAGTGGTGCAGCGATCGGCCAACGACGTTTAACTCTTGTTTCGGTTTTACCCGGTCGAGATGAATCCGAAACCCAAATGTTTTCGATTTTCGGTTCATTTTTTCGGTTTCGGTTTTTCCCGGTCGAGATGGAAACCAAAACCAAAACCAAAACCGAAACGTTTTCGTTTTCGGTTTTTTGGTTTTGGTTTCTCATTTTTTTTTCGGATTCCATTCGGTTTTTGCTCACCTTATCTTTTACAATTCAATTCCAATTCCAATTCCATCCAACCAACACATACCAATGTGCATGGTCAAATTTCATTCCAATTCATTTAAAATCAAATTCTTTGATAAATTCCAATTCTATCGAATTTCATTCCGCGAACCAAACGCCTCCGAAATTTATAACATTATTTGTATGGTTATTAATAGAAATAATTGATCATTGTAATGGCTGGTCAACTTTTCAAGACTCAATTCACATTCACTTTCCAGTAAGGAGATGAGAAAATGGCTCCACTAAATTTTCAAAAAGTTGACTAAATAGCAATAGATAGCAAAACTCCATGATCTTAACTGCACTTTGAATACTTACAGTAGTTCAGGTCATCCGTACCTTTTAAGGGAATTTAAATTAGAAAGATAGAACGAAAATCTATAAATAAGTGTTTTATTCATCACATACCTTAACATCAAATTCCGGAAGAGGTTAAGCCTAATTACACCCGTCTGTTGCTAAGTGCACACCTATAGTGTTTTACGGAATTACACCTCGATAAATGCTAATTACACCCTACTCTCCTCACACACATCAAAATCACAGTCTGCTTTTTACATTCTCAATACGTGGAATGAGCTGATTTTAACATCTATAAGGGTGTAAATAGCAATCCCCGTGTTTTACTCCTCACACACACTCTTGGAAGAGGCTAACTGCATTGCACCCCTATTTGTTGCTAAGTGCACACCCATAAGTCTTTTACTCCTCACACGAATCATCATAATATCCTGTTTTTCATATTCCCAATGCATAAAGTGACTTGATTTTAGCATTCATAGCGATGCAAATAGCATTACCCGCTACTATTCATGTCCTCTAGAAATGTGTGAAATGGCTTATAGACTTAGACCATCAGCATCCAACCCCACTTCATTCCATTGTCACATTAGCGTCACATCATTTTTCACCCATCCTACTAAACCCAACATCCGTCGCCCTCAACCATGTCATTCAGAAAACAAAAAATTAATCAACACACAACACTCACAAGCAGGTCTCATGAAGAGCATGACCGTGAACCCGTTCAAACGAACGAGCCACAAGGCAATGGTGTTTGCTTACCTGCTAGTTGGGTCAACGACCGGTTGGCGTGGCTCCAACCCGCTAGTTGGGTGCGGTTAGTCTTATACTTTGGTATGCGATTGAAATGATTTTTGTATTCTAGTGAAAATTGCATCCACTTTAGTGTTTTCCAGAGGTTTTGATAAGAGATGGCTTCAAATCACCTCTTTAACACAATAAAAGAAAACTCAAAATAATGACCAACAAGACTCCAACCCTTTATCACTAATAAAACAAACTTAAATTCTTACCACCAACAAAACCTTAAACTACACTTAATAAAATCACACAGCCAAAAAACATAAGCAATCATTATTATTATCTACTTGTAGCAAAAAAACAATTATAAATTGTACACATTTTACATCACCCAACATCACAAATTCATCATATCACCTCTCTTGTATATCTATAAACTAATTTCTACCACCCCCATGGCCATGATCATGATCATCCATAACCAAATGCTTCATAACCATATATAATCCAATATTAAAAAATATATATAAAAATGTTTAAATTTATATAAAACTCTTTGGCCAAAATCATCACCATTTGAACCCATCCCTTTCTTGCTCCTTGATTCTATTCAAAACTCCTTCAATAGCCACATCAAATGCATCTTTCATGCCTTTCAAACCTTCATGTGGTTTTGCATACACAATTCTTGGAATGTATTCAATCACTTTTTCCCTCATCTTCCTCACTTCATCTTTCCCAATCTTCTCAAGAACCCCTTTTATGGATTTCCCATTCAAAACCTCCTTTTTGTCGATGAACACCGAATAGCTATCGGGCCGGCCAGGCAAGAACCACTCGTACTGCGAGTACGCGGTTCGGTTCCAGAAGAAGACCGGAACCGAACCCGCCACCATGCAGTCGAAAATCGAGCGCCTGGTGAAGCTATCGCCTCGGGGCTGGAGGCAAAAGTCCGACCCGAGGAACGACTCGAGGATCAACGAGGACCCGTTGGAGCATTTCGACCCGCCGCAGTCCACGACCCGGCATGAACCGGAAGAGTTGTAACACTGATTCAACAAGAGCCCTCGGAAATCGTTCTTGATGAGCCCACGGGTCGCGCCCGCGAAGCAAAAGAGGGTGGTGCGGGTGCGGGTCCGGACGAACTCCTGCCACGTGGCGACGTCGGCGGTGGAGGTGGG
>LUCG01257103.1:457-11944 GCA_001633085.1 Carthamus tinctorius | reverse complement strand
ACACCTTGTCCACCACCTCGATAACCACTGACTCCCCTTATCATCGCCATTGCATTAGCACTACTGTCACCGCCTACCACCACCTACTCCACGTCGACCATAACTACCTCCTCGATCACTGTTGGCTGCCACCATGCCCACCTCTGTCCACCATATTTGTGTCCTCCTCCACGGGGTGTCGTCGTGTACCAACCACCACCACCACCTTTACCTCTGCATGTCGTTGCAACAACTTTCACCATGCCTTGGCCAATTCACAAGGATCTTCAAAATCAAGGCAAACATAGTATTTCCTCTATAGGAGTCAAATTTTCCGAACTACAGTCAGTTATAATTTTGTCTTATCCGGTCATAGTCGTACCAAACATCAAAACAGACATTTGTGTTAACCAATCCATTCATGACTTCTTGTCCCATCTAGTCTTATCTAGTATTCTTTTACATAGTCCAGTCCAATAGCATTTGCAAACCAATCCCACATTCGACCCAACATCATAATGAGACTAATAGCCATGACCTGGGCATCGCGCTAACTTGATTTTATACCAGTTCCAAGAGAAAGTGCCATCAGGGACCGAATTAGCTAATCAAACCTATGTTTTAACTTGGTCTCACTTAGCATAATCATCAACAAGAAATTGTTGAGATTTTTTAAATTGTATTTTTATGTTGTTCCTTCGTTTATAGTTATCTATTAATACTAATACTTAAGAGGTTGTTACTCTATTAGACTAGTGTTTACGATGGTTGGAGTTAATAGTTCCTAAGGGTAAACATACAGTTTGTTATTTTACAATATGTTGAAACGATATATGTAAAAGTTGTTATCAATTTCTCGATTATCTATTTACACGTTTTTTAATGGATATAATACGAACATACAATATTTCATGTCGACCAATTCCAATCAGTAGCTGCGTGTTAATATTATTTGGTATTAATCATGTCAAGTTATTAGTTGTTACATTAGATTATGTTCTTGATTTTATCGGGTTAGGTTAAGTTGTCTTTTTTCTTTGCACCCATACCACTAAAGACTTTTCTCTTTGCCTTATTTTATAACTATGAAGAAATGACAATATATATTTTTGAAGTAACATTAATTATAATGCTTAATATTACACCGTAACTTTTCTTTTCACCGCACACCTACCTTATATTCAAAATATAAATTATATATCATCTTTTTTTTCTTCAAAATATTCAAAAAAAAAAAAACAAAATAGAACGACTAAACTGTCCCCCACCATGACAAAGATCGTTAACTAAAGTTTGTAATCAAAGCTAACCACAAGGATGTGGCGTACAGGTTAAGATATGTGGGGGAAGTGGATTGTTAACCCTTTTACCTCAGGTTCGAATCCAGACGCTTCTAGTTGTAGCCACTTGGGATTAACTCAGGGCAGCATGCTTTAGTTGTCGGCAAACCTTGTCGAAATGAATTACCCTTAAAAAAAAAATTGTAATCAAAGACTGCTTTTCAAAACAAAACAATAACCATAGAAATAATTTATAAACTAATTAGGCCATGCGCAACGCGGGGTTGGGTTCAGCGGCTTCAAACCCGTCGGGCTCAGCGGGTATCGCTATCTGGCCAGCGGGTTCGGCGGGTTGAAGCACTTCACGGGTTGCTGAAGCCGATTGAGGTGTGAGAAGCCGCTATGTGTTGTGTGGGTGTGGTGTGTGAGAGAGTTGGGAGGGTTGTGTACTAATCAGAAAGGATTTAAGATGGTTACTTATGGGGTTGGGAAAAGCTGAGGAAGCTGATGTGGCAACGGGGTTAGGAGGATTGGATACTGATATCCTTAAAGTGTTGGACCTACTTTAAAAGAATTCACTAATCTTGAGGACCAAAACTAAAGTTGACCCTTCTATGTTTATTTTTGGATTTTTAGCATCAATGAATATATAAACATTATAAATTTATCAAATTTTAAAATAGAAGCCCACAAAAGAAGACTTCAAAAAAGAGTGAATGCATCCATAAAACACACCAGAAAAACAAGGTGAAGTACAAGAACAAGAACCGCCCCAAATCCCTAGAAAAGGTACGATTCTCTCTCTTTTTTGCCTTGATTTTGTCTACAATTTTCATCCAATTGAATCGTGAAATCACTGTTTGCTTCATGAGAAATCCTAGAATTTTTAGATTCATGCGTAAAATCACTAGCTATTATCATCAATTTCTAGAGTATGGCCGCAGATCTTCATAATTTGAGCCGGATATCGGTTGATGATCTCTGAATTTATTCGCCGATCTCGTGTTGTTTTGTTATCAAGGGTTTTGATTGATTGGATTGCATCCTTGTGGTTGAGAAAAACAGGCTACTATAAGACAATTGTGTTTTTGGTTGTGAATTAGGGTTCTGAATTAAACAATTGAATTCCACAATGATTTCATTTGTTCAGTATTAACAACAACCGTATTTGCTTATTTGTTCTGTTGGCTTCATCGGCTTGCTCTTAGAATGACCTTTGAAAATGCATCTATTTTAGCTTTTCATAGTTTCATAGTTTAGGTTTATGCTTTGATCCTAGAGAATAAGACACCTAACTCCCAACAAGCACAAAAGAATTCATGGATTCCGAATACACCTTTTATGTATCGGATAAGCTACTATTTTAGCAAGAAGCATCACAGTGATATTTGATCTTTGTAAAAGAATTGTATATGGAAAATTGCGATATTCTATTTTTGCGCACTTCGAATATTGAGAAACGTTCATAGGGGTTTCCATGGTAGCATGTTGTATTACGAAATTAAACCAAACGAGCCTAATAAATCCCATCCAAAGATGGGTGTGGGGGTAAGATGACGTAGACCTTACCTCTAACCTAAAAAGCAGAGTGGTTGTTTTTGTGACAACCCCAGCTAGTGAAATGTTTGAAAGGGAGAAAATTAGTTTTGCAAAAGAGCTACTGTTTTTCCTCAATTCAAGTTAGAATAGGTGATGAATACATTGGTTACCTCACTCGGTAACTTGAAGATCCTAATGGTCATGTATCTTATACAGATGGAACGAGCCATCTCCAATCTTGCATTTAGAGGTTCTATTCTTGAAGCAATCACTGAAGCCAAAAGGCAGAAAAAGCTTTTTGTAGTTTACATCTCAGGTAATTGTTCTCTTTCAGGATATGGCTTTTATTTGCTCTTCCGCTTGTAGATGCCAAAAGTTACTGATTCAAACCTGGTCTATTTTTTCTTTCTGGCCTTTGATTGATGGCTCGAGGCTTGTTGAGGAATATGAAAATCAATATTTTGGCATTGCAATACCTGATCAAGAGGATGCCTAAGCGTATAGTGAAATATTAGATGCATATAGCACTGCTGCAAAAAGTGAATTCGACAATCAAACCCAAACGAACAAAATGTTGAATTGAAACGTACCTGGAAGTAAACCTTTTCACATGGACATTAGAAAGTTATATTTGCTTGTTTAAAATCCGACGTTTTTGGTATTTACAGGGGATGATGAAGTTTCAGCCTCTATGGATGAATCTACTTGGTCAGAGTCAAGTGTGAGTTAATGTCCAACATGCTTTCAACCCCAATTAAATCGAACTAAATACGTTCCATCTCATGATCTACTTTTTGGTCTCTAATTGGATCTGGATGCATTTAGGTGGCAGAGTCATTACCGAAGTACGCAATTTTGTTGCACATCTTAGAAGGAAGCACAGATGCAGCTCAATTTTCTGCATTATGTATCCTTTGATTGTTCGGAAGTTCATTCCCTCTTCATTACGGTTGTTTCATTCTTTTCTTTGGGACAGTAAGTGAAAGATTTTATTTTCACCAACATCACATGATTAAAAGTAGGTTAAGCTTTCCTTTATATCTGTATGGCATTCCTTGCATCAACTTGAATAGACCCACAGAAACCTGCTCCTTGTATAACAGCTATCGGATATAATGGCGTCCAACTATGGCAAAATGGTAAACTTACAAATTACAACCATGGATGATATGTTCTATGGGATACCTTAGTTTTCGCTTACTGAATTTCTATTTTGTTTCCATTCAATAAATGAGCAGAGGGCTTTGTCAGTGCTGAGGTTCTGGTTTCAACCCTTGAGAAAGCATGGCTGAGTCTTCATGTTCAGGTTGGTTATACATATTCATTGTCTTATGAGCAGAAGGCTCCTTGATGCATTTTTTTAAAAAATAATTATGGGTGTCCGGGCCAGCTTGGGTGCACCTTGATTAATATCTGGGGCCCTGAAGATAACAGTCGGGAAAATCTCAAGTGGCCTTGAAGAGACTCGAATTGGCAACCTATGGGCCGGAGCCTCAAGGTCTAGCCTTTATTTTTTTCTGGGCCTTGCATCAGATACTTATATTGTAAGGTTGGGTGAAATATCAAAAACCTGAATGCCATAATATGCTTTATTTTCTAAATTTTTTGCTTCATGTGGGGTCTGTGTTCTGGCTAGAAGTTGTACCTGAATTTGTAAGCAAAAATATAACTGCGTTTTTTAAACAGGAAACAACTGCCACTTTCTTGACTGCAGCACTTGCTTCGAGACAATCTGAACAAATTCCCTCTGAAGCTCCTCCGACCGCTGCACGTGAAACCGGAAGTTCTTCTTCGACACCATCAACTAATACAAATGCTAGTGCCTCGGTGGACAAAACAGACGTAGATCATGGCAAAGAAAAATCCAAGAACTCTGCAAAACTGGTTGAGGTAACTCTTTTTACTGCTCCTCTTTAACCTGTTTTATCTTTTTTGGGTATCCTGGCCGCACCTCAACTAATTCCATGGGACCCTGAAGATAACAACCAGGAAAATCTTTGGGGGGTGCGTTTGGTACATTGGACATGACAGAACAGACAAGAAGATGGAACACTCTTCCATGTTTGGGAGGACTGTTATGTGCAACAGACAAGAATAGAGTGGAAGTGTGGAACAAGGTGGAACAGACTTATGTTACCAATATAACCTCAAACTAAAACATAATTATCTTCTAAAACATAAAATACATCTTTCTCTTTACATTTTATCCATTTTTAAAATTTTATTTATCGTATTTTATACTCTTTAATCTTTCACTTTACTTTTCCAAAAGTAATTTTTTATACAATTTCCATATTTTGATTAATTTTTGTAATTTAGTTATTGTTAATAATAAAAAAATATGGAAAAAGTATAAAATAAAAATTGGAAAGTAATTAAAACCTTTTATTTTGGTGTCATTTTATCGTATTGATAAAAGCTTTCTAATGTTATATTTTGTTATAAAAAAATTATCTTATCATGAGCTAATCAATTACATAATTAATCAAAATATATAAACAACTCATTAGGGGTAAGTTTGCCATTTTATCTTTTCGGTCTTGTCTGTTCTGTCTTACCAAGCGCTAAACAATTTTTGTGTCCAGTTCTGTTCTATCTTGTGTTGTCCTGTTCTGTTCTATCCTGTCTGGATACCAAACACACTCTCAGGACCAGACGTGACCTGTGGGGAGGATCCCCAAGCCCCAGCTTTTATTTGCTATTTGAGCTGATCCTCTCAAGGCTTAGCTTTTATTTGTGGATTGAGCTGGCCCTCGAGGCTTAGCATGTATCATCTTTGCTATTCTCACAGCCGGGTGTCCTTTTATTACCTGGACAGGAAATAAACGCAAAACTTGGTGATGATGTGTCTCATGGGCAATTTGCTGATAAATTGGAAGAAAGTAAGGTTGAACAGCCAGATACAACAACTAGAGAACCAGTTAATCAGGTGACCACAAGTGCAAGTGATTCTGGAGTTGACCAAAAATCAAGCTTGAATGTTGTAGAGGCTCCTCAAGTGGTTGATCATAAAGTAAAGCCTAAAAAATCTGAAAGTTCGCAAACTGAGAAGGCTGAATATTCAGATCTAGCTTCAAATATATCAACTGATATTCATTTAAATATACGATTACCTGGGGGCTCAAGTTTACAAGAGAAGTTTGAACCTACAAGCACTTTGAGAATGGTCAAAGACTATGTGGATGAAAAGCAAGAAGCTAGCATCGGCTCTTATGATCTAGCCATTCCTTATCCTCGCAAGGTTTTTGGTGACCAAGGTATACAAGCTCCCTTTTTATGGAGCAAATTTTGTTGTTTTTTACAATCTCCGAGTCAATGTTAGAGCATCTCCAACAACTTCTTCAAAATGGGGGATTTTGGGCTAATATTTTCTTCCAACGGTTCCCCAAAACTATCTCCAAAATGGAGAACGTAGGAGAGAGAAGGGGGTTTTCTCCAAATATGGAGATAATCCCAAAAATGATTACCAAATGTGAGAACCAATTGGAAACTTTGAAAATAGAAGTTCAGAGAGAATTTTTTAGCAGATGAATGGAATATTTTAATATTATAATCAATATTGAAGTCTCCAAAATGGGGAACCTGCTAGAGATGGTTGCAATTTTTATTTGAAGATTCTGACTTTTGGTTCTCTATTTTGGAGAATCTGTTGGAGATGCTCTTAACGGTGCTTCTATGTGGAAAAACTAGTCAAGTTTTGATTTCTTAAGGTCAAATTAGTAACTTTATTGACTCAAAATCAACACTAGCTTATGTAAAGTTTCCATGGTTAAAATGAATAGAAATATATAGAAATAAGAAAGATAAAAACATGTTTAGTAGCCTGCAAGCAATCAAATGATGCTTTAAGACATGTATTTACTGTTCATGAGAAAATTTTGCCGCTAGAAGCTAGTTTTCTTGAAGATTTATGTTTAGAGTGGTTCTAATTTTGTTATCATAAATGCAGATTTAAGTAAAACTTTGAAGGAGTTAAATCTGCTTGATAGACAAGCATTGATAGTGGTTCCACATCTCCAAGGTGCGGGCCATCACAAAGGACGATCTTCGACGCCCAACCCGTCAGTGTCCACGAGTGCCGCAGGATCTTCAGATGGCGAAGGTTTATATTCACTTGTGAAGAGGGTTCTATCATATGTGAATCCTTTGGCCTATCTTGGGGGTGGCGATGCTGCTGCAAGCTCCTCAACTTCTGTGCCGGAAACTCGAAGAAGCGTGTCGCAATCTGGTGATTTTCTTTCCCTACCCCTTCAGTTCATCTACTATGTTCATTATAAGTCACTTATGATTATTTTAGTATTGCATAATTGCTGATTGGGGTGAACCTTAATTACAAAAAGTGACCTCTTTGAGATGAGTCCTACCATAAAATGACCACCAATTTGGCAAAGTTCAACCTCTTTTTGGTGGTATGTCCCAGTTTTAAGTTTTTTCTTATCACTAGTACTAAAAAAATCTTTTTGAATGTGAAGTCGAAATTTTTCACAAAGACCTTTATTTTATGTGAAATTCAATGTGAATTTCGTAAAACCCTAAGGGTCTGTTTGGTTTGTAGGAATGGAATCGATTGGATTGGACTGGATTGGATTTCATGTAGGGATTTGGATTTTGGGAGGATTTGGAATCCTTTTGTGTGTTTGCTTTGTAGGATTTGGAATGGAATTGAATTCCTATCATCTATAAAAAAATCATTTAAAAAATTAAAAAATAACTAAATTACCTTTTGTTTAACTGATTATTAGAAAAACAAAATATTATTTTACATATTTTAAAACATTATTATATACAAATCCTACGAAATCCCTGGAAATCCTAGCTCGGGATTTCAAAATTCTATGTTTAAGGGATTTCAAATCCGGATAACCCACGAGATTGGAATGGATTTTCCAAATCCCTCTAAATCCATTCCATTCCCGCAAACCAAACGGACCCTAAACATTCAACCAAAAAGCGAATTTCACAAAACAAGTTGGCTTTTGCGAAATTGGTGGTCATTTTGTGGTGGGTTCCATCCAAAAGCGGTTGGGTTATTTTTGTAATTATCTCTTATAGAAGCTCTTTGTTTCTTAACGATTATGTATTCGCAGGCTCTACACCACAAGGTACCTTCACGGGCAGCAGATCCTACGTCGTAAGATCAAACCAAGGCAATATCACACCATCAACGGCTAGAAACAACAATCCAAACTCATCTCGATTCGGAAGTGGAAGCAATATCCACACCTTGAAACACGATGAAGATGATAGCAAATTCAGCGGCAAAAATGCTTTCTGGAACGGGAATTCCACAGAGTACGGCGGTGATGGCGACAACAAGTGAGACTTCACGATCGCTAAAGACCTCTTTATATATTTATTTGCTAAAATACATTTACATACATATTACTTCTCATAAGTTTCAGGTAATAAATATGTTTTTTTTTCCCAAACTCTGATTTTACATAATCTTTCTTGATGCCTTCATATGTCAACAAAAAGTAACTTCCTAGGGCCGAAAGGGCCGGCTTCAGTGTCTGATAGTTTACTGTGCCACCCCATTTGATCTATATGTCTCTTCATCTTCACAATAATGTCTACATGGTCTGCTATTATGATCGTCCCCTTAGGCCGAAGTATCCGGTACATCTCGATGAATATGTCCATAATGTCGCACCTGTGTCATGCCATGCCAAATCAGCCGAGTTAGTAGGTTTCTGATTTAGTAACCATGTGTGTTCGGGTCAACTTGTGCGCACCTCCACTAATTCCATAGGGCCCTGCAGATAACAGTTAGGAAATCCCATGGGGACTCTAACAATAACAGCCAAAATCCCCGGATGCCCTAAAGATAACGGCCAATAAAGTCTATTGGGCCCTAAAGATAACAATCGTGAAATCCTAGCGGCCTAGAGGAACTCGAATAGGCCACCTATGAGAAGGAATCCAAAGGCATGGCCTTTATTTGGCAGTTGAGCGGGCCCTCGAGGTTAGCCAAGTTAGTAGTTAAGAACCCCACTCGTTGGCACGCCCCTACGACCCTTGTTGACCATGAACCCAGGCCAAAGTTGACTTGTTTTGTTTGAATCGTTTACGTTAAGAAATATACAAAACTTAGGGGCTGTTTGTTTAAAAAAAATACCTCTTAAGTCTGAAAATTAAGAGGTTTGCAGATTTAAGACTCTTCTATTTTTAAAAAAAGGTCTGGAAACTTCTTACTGTCCTCTGAAATTTGATTTCAGAGGCAATGTTGCAAAAATCGGTAGGCGGTACTCGAGCGGCCGACCCCCTTGTAGCGAGTACTCGGATTACGCGGGGAGTACTCGGGGAGTACCCGGATTGAGATTTTTTATGTATAAATTTGAAAATTATACATATAGCATGTTCATAAATCATAAATAATCAAATATAAAGATGATTGTTCATGGCACCCAATATATATGTTTAAAAACACCAACATAATTGTTTGAAAATTCAAATACTTCAAATAAAAATATTCGTTCTTAGTATTATTATTAATTTTTGACTGGGTTTGACCGAGTGATACTGAGTAATCGCCGAGTTGCCCGGGTTTGACCGAGTACCAAGCAATTGGTAGATTTACCCCAACTCGCCTCGGCTAAGGCCCGAGTAGCAAGTAATCAACGAGTGCTCGGCCGCCTAGGCCGAGTTTTACAACAATGTTCAGAGGTGCATCCACCTCTTATGTTGTAGATGTGCAATCAGACTTGAGACTTTAAGAGATTTTAGACCTCTTAAAAAACAAATGACACCTTAGTAATTAGACGGAAAGGCTTACTTATTCTTGTACAAGCTAAACACATTGTCTGCATGTATCAAATCGTATGATCTAGGATATGTCGAGAATGGCTCGCACCTGTAACCAAAAAGCTAAGCGTAAGTACCAAGTGCCAAAACCACCATGGAAAAGAAAAAAAGAGCAAAAATAAAAACCGAACCAATTCATGTAGGTTCCAATTAGCCCACGCTCGTAGATGATCCCGAGTGTTCTATGGTCCGCATCATGAGGCACAACATTCATAACCCAAACCGGATACTCAGATAGCGAAGCCGCAAACCCACCTAGCCCAGCGTTCATATCCATGATATTTCTATACCCACCGGTCGCCAGTGACTTGATCACACGCAGATACCTAGAGACTCTCCTTTTCCATAGCAGGGTATCATCAAGAAAATCTTTCTCACTCAGACCAGATCTTGCTTTTGAGGGAGATATACTAAGTTCGTTTGGTTTCCCCATTCTGGGTGGAATAGAATTCAACCTTTTAGGCCAGTTCTCGAGAACACCCCCTTCTTTAGGTAAAGGAGTAATGCACGAATCCATCTTTCTGTACCAACCATCATCAGGATCGTCATCCGCACCACAAAACTTGGGAGATTTAGAATCTTTTCTTGTTTGATCGCAGTGAAGATGATCATTAGGTTTTTGCCACACTGCAATCGGCCCTTTCCCACTAATCTTTTTCCAACACAGTCGTCTAGCAAGATCCTCCAAACGGCGGAGCTCCTTTTTAGGATCCTTGGTGGTTCCATTGGAGACCACGTAGTTGACTTTCCAATTGACCGGTGGACCCGACAACACCCAATAGCCACCAGGCCGCAAAAGTCGGTCAATTTCCATTAGATACAACCCATCTAGCAAACACAACATCATCATCATCATGGAGTTATAGCATGCATACCAATAGAAAGATGGAAACAGATAAAAAGTACTATTTTGTAGCAAATGACTCTAATCTAAGGTGTGTTTGGTACCCAGGACAAGACAGTGGACATGGCAAGACTCGAGTTTTTTAAGGGGCTGTTTGGCAATTTGGTTTGGTGCAGGATGATTAAGAGACTCTCATGATGCAGTGCAAAATGAAATATGGTTGTTTGGTAACTGTTGAGAATTGAATTAGGGTGCAAGATGGTTAAGGGAGACCCAAGATACAAAGTCATTCAGAGGGTTTTGGACCCATTAAGAGGCAGACTTTCTTTTCGCCAAACAAGATTCACCTCTTAGCGATTCAGAGGTTGCCTCTTAATGGAACTATTAAGAGGCAACCAAACAGCCCTTTAGTCTAGTCCATCCAGTGCGATCCTATTTGCGTACCAAACACACAGGGTTTCGTGTAAGTACCGAATTCGGTCCATGGGACAAGGCACCGAGAGCAATGAGCCATGTCGAATGATCTTGATGGATATGGCAGCCTGTAGGTGCCAAGAACACCAAGCATGGCAGGGAGACCTCTTTCTAGGGCAAATTGTACCTGAGCTTCATGTATGTCCCTTGGAGCTATGGACATTGTCAAGATGTTATAGTCCATTAAAGAGTCTCCAAAGCTTGCAACCTGCCATGGTTGAACCCATAAAAGAAAGTTAATTAAAAGATCTATTGGCCCCCACAGTCATCAAGGGTAAAGGGTACCTCATTATAAAATAAAATTACCAACTTTTTCCAAATTAGCACAACCCACTTTTTGGTGGACCCATTTAGTAGAAAGATGAGCAGGACCCTTGTTTTTTTGGGTTTCCAAGTCAGCTTACCATAACTACTGATTTCTAAGACCATCCTTGATGGGGAACGGCATGGGAACGGTATGAGGGTGGTACCGGGTTGGCAACATCACCGAGGATGAATCGTACCAAGTAACAAGCAAGAAAAATGGCACCCCCATGCCGGTTGCCTACCCCACCCCACCCTACCCCT
>LUCG01257067.1:0-11280 GCA_001633085.1 Carthamus tinctorius | reverse complement strand
GGGGGGGGAGACCAAACAAAAATAACATGTATAGAACTAATAAAATCATGTATGATTCACACGACTTTGCAAGTTGCGTCCAAAGTCGCTTGCGTGTTTTTCTTTCAAAAGTTAATGTAAAATTATATGTGATTTCGTTGGTTCTCGTGTTCTTTCAAATAGTATTGTTCTCGTTTTAACCCAACTCTCTCTCTCTCTCTCTCTCTCCATATATGATGTTCACGGAAAACCCTACAAAACCGGGAAACTATGAAAACAGATGAAAAAGTATATGAACATGGATGTCAAATTGATGAGAAAAATATGATAATTATTTCGGTGTAATTTTTTTAACTAGTTCAAAATTTAACGTAATTTTCGATCTAAATAACAGGAATATTAAAGATGCAGGTGACTGCAAAATGAGCAATGTCTTGAATCAGCTACATGCACTTAGTCAAGAAAACCTTTTCTTACCGACATCTTTTAATTTTGACCTTATTGTAGATCCTGGTGTGAAAGCAGTGAAGCACACACAAACTTATTCCTCCAACAATAACTGCTTTTTGACAAATTCAATCAAATTCTCTGCATCCATTCATATATGATAATAATTGACTAAATTCTAAAACAAGATAAGATATGATCACATGATGGTTTTATTTCATCTGATATATTTTGGAACCACATGCTATATATTCCTAATAATTACTTTCATTTAGGCTATATTTGGCAAACTAGCTAATTAGCTGGTAGCTGATAAGCTAGCTTATCAACAAATTATGTTTGGCAAAAATTAGCTTATGAGTATGTAAAATGACCAAAAATGGTATATTTGAATTTAATAATTAATATTAATAAGAGTATAATTGGAAAAAGCTATTTAAAGTAACGTTTTAAAAAGCTAGCTTATGGTACATGGTTGGATGGACTAGCTTATAAGCAAGCTTATTTTTGCCAAACACAGCTTAATAAGAAGCTATTGTCGACCATTGATATAGTAAAGGATATTTTCTAAGGTCAGAAGGGTCCACAGCCAAGTGTGGGTTGAAATAGGAAGTTCCATTAATTATTTCATTATAAAGTCCACACAACTTTTACTATTATTTCTCTTCTTATAAAAACACCAAGATCCAATACAAGGATTGCATCAATGAACAAAATGCAGTTCCTTTATACACTATCCTCTAAGGTCCTTTCTTATATCTTCTTGTTTTGTATTCTTTCGTTGGGTTCTTTTGGAGATGAGACGGATCACTTGGCTTTACTTTCGATCAAGAATCATATAACATCCGACCCATATCAAATCATGCCTTTGTGGAATGAGTCGACCCACTTCTGCAACTGGACAGGTATCGTTTGTGGTCTACGCCACCGGAGAGTTGTCACCCTCAAACTGCGTTCTCGTGGCTTATCTGGTTCGATATCACCAGCAGTCGGGAACCTGTCGTTTCTTCGGGAGCTTCTTCTTACAAACAATAGTTTCACAGGAAACATCCCACAAGAGGTTGGGAGGTTATCAAGACTAAGGAGGCTGCGTCTTTCGAACAATTCTTTGTCAGGTGAAATTCCTTCTAATATATCTCGGTGTTCAAATCTTGTAGAACTTTATCTGGGTGAGAACAGTTTCATTGGTGTTATTCCTAATGAGTTTGAATATTTAACTAAGCTTCAAAGCATAATCCTTGATTCCAATGAACTAACAGGAGTAATACCCAAGTTTTTTGGAAACTTTACATCTCTTGCCATACTTTCTGGTACGGAAAATCATTTTCAAGGAAGCATTCCAGATACTCTAGGCCAGTTGTCCAATTTGTGGTATTTTGGTTTCGAAGTGAATAACCTTTCGGGCATTTTACCTTTGTCGTTTTTCAATATTTCATCCTTGAAGGAGATACGTTTATCTGACAATAAGATTGGTGGGAATCTGCCATCGGATATCGCACAAAGATTTCTTGGTCTAAGAGCTCTAAGCCTTCCAACAAATAAATTTTCTGGACCGATTCCATTCTCGTTATCTAATGCCACTAATCTTGAATACCTATCACTCCAAGAAAATGCATTTACTGGAAATGTGCCGAGTTTTTCTAGGCTACAAAAATTGTGGAATTTTGGAATTAACTCTAATCAACTTGGGAATGGGAAATCTGATAACTTAAACTTTGTATCCTCTTTGGCAAACTGTACCAACTTAAGATGGTTGGGTTTCGGTGCCAACAATCTTGGAGGAGTCTTGCCGAAATCAATGTTTAACTTCACTCTACTTACTGAGCTCACAATAGGACGGAATTTGATTTCTGGAAATATCCCATATGAGATTTGCCAACTAGTTAACATCGAGAGATTGATTCTATCCAACAACCAATTCACTGGAAGAATTCCGGATTCAATTGGGAATCTCAGAAACCTCGTTGCATTGACTTTAAGAGATAACTTGTTATCGGGTTCCATACCATCTTCATTGGGAAATCTCACCCAATTGAGCGCCCTCTTCTTAGACCGTAACAAGATAGAGGGTCCCCTACCATCTAGTTTATCAAAATGTAAGGGTTTACAGGTTCTGGATCTTTCTAGAAATAATCTTGGTGGTTACATACCCAAAGGAATCTTTGGTCTATCTTCCTTGACATCGGGTCTAGACCTTTCTCACAACCGTTTTGTGGGTTCTCTTCCTACCGAAGTAGGCTCCTTGCAGAATATGGTTGTCCTTGATATATCAAACAACATGATGTCTGGGATAATTCCAGTTAGTCTTGGAACTTGCACGAGTTTGGTTGAATTAGGCATGGCAGGAAACAACTTTCAAGGAGAAATTCCAACATCAATTCGTTCGTTGAGAGGACTAGAAGTTCTAGATCTTTCCCGCAACAATTTCACCGGGAGAATCCCTGAGTACCTTGGAGATTTTATGTTTCTCAAAACCTTAAATTTATCTTTAAATGGTTTTGATGGAAAATTGCCAGAAAAAGGAGCTTTTAAAAATTTAAGCAAAGTTTCCATTTATGGAAATGCAAAGCTTTGTGGTGGCTTGCCAGAATTTCAATTGCCCAAGTGTTCCCTTGGTAAATCATCAAGGAAAAAACAAACTCCTCTGCCCTTTTTGATAACCATACCAATAATTAGTGTGGGTTTTGTCCTAATTGTGGTTGTGGCCTATTGTTTTGTTTGCAAACTCAAACGCAAGAAGGCTTCAACAGAAAGTAGTTCAGAAGATGGAAATTTCCAGCAAGTGTCTTATCAAAGCTTACACGAAGCAACAGATGGGTTTTCATCGGCAAACTTGATAGGTTCTGGAAAGTTCAGCTATGTGTATAAGGCAATGCTGCCTACCAAAAATGAACCAGAAGTTGTTGCTGTCAAGGTACTAAAACTCGCAGTTCATGGTGCTGACCGGAGTTTTATTGCAGAATGTGAAGCTTTGAGAAGCATTAGACACAGGAATCTTGTGAAGGTCCTAACTTGTTGTTCGTCTCTTGATTTTCAAGGGAACGATTTCAAGGCTCTTGTGTATGCTTATATGGTTAATGGAAGTTTGGAAGACTGGTTGCATCATAATCGGGTCGTTGGTCTAAACTTTTTACAACGGTTGAACATTGTTATTGATCTTGCTGGGGCCCTCGATTATATTCATCGCCAGTGTGGATCGCTAATGATTCATTGTGATATCAAGCCGGGTAACGTTTTATTGGACGCAGATTTGGTTGCTCATCTTGGTGATTTCGGGTTGGCTAGATTTGTCCATCCAGATTCTTCTACAAGCCACACCAGTTCTCTTGGAATAAAAGGAACAATCGGATATGCGGCTCCAGGTAACTAATCTATCTTCCTAATACACATAATGGACGATTTAAAGTTATTCATGCATGTTTGATTTATTTGTTTGTAAACTATGCAGAATATGGAATGGGAAGTAAGGTGTCAACCTATGGCGACGTCTACAGCTTTGGAATCCTCATACTGGAGTTGTTTACCGGCAAACGTCCTACTGAGGAGATGTTCAGTGACGGTCTAAGTCTGCATGGTTTTGTGAAGATGGCTATACCCGATCAAATTATGGAGATAACTGATCCGGTCCTTCTCAAAACTAGCCAAGAGGAAATTATGATTAAAGATGCACTTGGCTGCGAAATGCACGTTGGAATGGAGGACTGTCTGACTTCGGTTTATCGAATTGGGACTGCTTGCTCCATGGAAATACCTAGAGACCGGATAGAAATAACCGATGCCTTGAATCAACTACAAGTAGTCAAGAAAACTTATCTAAAAGGTAAATTGATTTGAAGGGTTTGATAAAACGATGATCTTTTGATCTTATTGTATATCATGTTTGTCGCATTTGCATCACTAGAAGGTTGAATTTATCGATCGAGTATCCAGTATCCACTATGCATTTTTATGAAATAACAGTTAGAAACTTCAATCACATTGCAAGCTATGGGATTCATCATCTAGTAAACCAAAAGCGATGGAGCAAAAGATGTCGAATATACATCCTAAAAAACTAACACATGAAGCGAATTATCATGCGGTTAAGTTGGTTTCCATAAAGTTGGCATCTTGAGCAACAGGGAACAAAAGTAAAAACTACAAATCAAAGAGTATCACATCACCTTGGTTAAAAGTGTTTGTAGTACTGATCATTAGCTGGTAGTAGTTAATTTGCAAGATCAACCTGCAATGCAATACAGCCAATTAAATCCATTTTTTAGTAATTAAAAGAGAAATGAACATAAATCTAAGTACTTGGACACCACTTGGATTACAGTAAAAATTAAAAAACTAATGTGTGGAGTGTTAAATATTGAATGACCGACCAGCCAACACAAAAAAACTCTAGTTAAGAACTTTTATCGAACAGTTGGTGTTCATAAAAAAAACAAAGAAATTTTAACGAGAAATATTTTATCTATTTGTAAATCTTCCTGGTTTGCATTTCTAGTGAATTGATCAATTAACAAACTATAGAAAAATCCACCAAACCTGCTTCATAAACAAGTGGAGAGCTGGTTCTCGTGGTTCAGGCGAAGGCTAGGGTCAACTTGCACCTTTAAGCTATTTTGTGCTTTTAACTTGAAATTATTGAGTAGGAATTATTTGAGTTATGCCTATATATGCCTACATGAACCAAATTGTTTACGGAACATCAAGATTTTACACATGAAACTTCACAGCAAAACATAAGAAGGTAAAATAATTTCCAATATTCATAGCCGCAAAAACACTGCCAAGGTAAAAAAAAATCCAAACCAAGGTAAAAAAAGTTATGTGAAGGTAAAAGAAGTCCAAACCTTTATAGTGAACATGTTGTGAACGTAAATTTTTTTGGAACCTTCACAGTGTAAAACACCGTGAAGGAACCACCAAGCTGTGGCCTAGTGGTAAGTTCCTAAAGGGTGACATAGCCCACCCGGTTTCGAACCATGGGATACACAGATGGTGGCCACCGGGTATTATGCCCAGGGGAGCATTTCTTCGCTCTCAATTATATTGCCAAGATGTAATATGAGCATAGCTCGTGAACTTTTCTAAAAAAAACACCGTGAAGGTAACATTTTCTGTGTTTTCACTATGAAAGTTCGATTTTTTTTTTTACTTACACAGTGTTTTGCTATGAAGTTTCATGTGTAAAGTCCGCTCTCACGAAACCAACTTGATTTCACGTGAACCTAATTAACCCACGCTACAATGTCAAAATTTGAAAGTAATTGTAATTAATGTTATTTACGATCTTTTATGTATAATTATTTAAAAAGAAATCTGATAATAATAGCCATTTTGTCAAGTGTTATTAGATAAATACTAGATAATGATGAGTTCTTTTAAACGAATGGAGAGAAACATTTTTTTTTAACTTTAAAAGTTTTTTAAAAAGTTAAATGTTATGTATGTTTTAAAAATACAAATAATGATGTATTCTTAGAATAGAAAAAAATGTTGGGGTTGTTTTTTGGGAGATTTTGGCTTCTCATTCTCTATTTTATAGAAATTATTGAAGATGCTATTACTCTAAAAATTATTTTTTATAAAATATTGACATAACAAATTAGATGGGTAACAATTTTATTAATTATATACCAATAGTTAATGATTTGGAGTTTTGCATAACTGAACACCAACTTGTCAAAACACATACCAAAGCAAGGTTCAAGAGAACAAAAAAAAAAACGTAAGGAACACCTTAATAAACGTTCATATGTACCATGCATATATATCACTACTAGAAAAAAGGATATTATCGACGGTCGAAACAGTCGGAAAATAGTCGGAACATGCATTAATATCTCATTCTCCAGTCAGGGGTTCCTACGGCTGTCACCGAAAACCCAATTCATCACACCCTTAATCGTCTTAATTAGTATTGAGTTCAAGCATATTTCACTGTTCATGTTCGTTTAAAAGGATTTCAGGATCAATTGTACGTATAATAGATATATATATATATATATATAATGGGTCTTGTGTTCTCAACTGATAAGATATCAGCGGATGGTTTTATTTCATCTGATATGTTTTGTAACCACATACTACTTATCTCTAAAAATTATTTTTCATGTAATAAGAAGCTATTCTCGACCCAATATAGCAAGGGATAAGATTTTCTAAGTTCAAAAGGGTCAAGACAAATTTGGGTTGAAATTAAATAGGAAAGTTTCATTATTTCATTCTAAAGTCCACACAACTTAATTTCTATTATTTCTCTTCTTATAAAAGGATTGCATTAATGAACAAAATGTGTTTCCTTTATACACTATCGTCTAACGTTCTTTCTTGTATCTTCTTGTTTTGTATTCTTTCTTTGGGTTCCTCTGGAGATGAAACGGATCACTTGGCGTTACTTTCGATCAAGAAATATATAACATCCGACCCTTATCAAATCATGCCTTTGTGGAATGATTCGATCCACTTCTGCAACTGGACGGGTATCGTTTGTGGTCTACGCCACCAGAGAGTTGTCACCCTCGATTTGCGGTCATGTGGCTTCTCTGGTTCAGTATCACCTGCAGTTGGGAACTTGACGTTTCTTAAGGAGCTTTTTCTTCACAACAATAGTCTCACAGGCAATGTCCCACAAGAGGTTGGCAGGTTATCAAGATTAAGGAGGCTACGTCTTTCGAATAATTCTCTGTCAGGTGAAATTCCTTCTAATATATCTTGGTGTAAAAATCTTATACAACTTAGTCTGGGTAGAAACAAGTTCATCGGTGTTATTCCTAGCGAGTTTGAATCATTGACTAAGCTTCAAATCATAGTCCTTGAATCCAATGAATTAACAGGAGAAATACCCAAGTTTATTGGAAACTTTACATCCCTAGCCGTACTTTCTGGTTTGTATAATCATTTTCAAGGAAGCATTCCGGATACTCTAGGCCAATTGTCCAATCTGTGGTATTTCAACTTTGGAGTGAATAACCTTTCGGGCATTTTACCTCGGTCGTTTTTCAATATTTCATCCTTGAAGGAGATAGATTTGCTAGACAATCAGATTGACGGGAATCTGCCATCAGATATGGCAGAAAGATTTCTTGGACTATATCATCTAAACCTTCCAGGAAATAAATTTTCTGGACCCATTCCTCCCTCATTATCTAATGCCACTAATCTTAAATACCTATCGCTCGAAGAGAATGCATTTACTGGAAGTGTGCCGAGTTTTTCTAGGCTGCAAAGATTGTTGTCGTTTGATGTTGACATGAATCACCTTGGGAATGGGAGATCTGATAACTTAAACTTTGTCTCCTCTTTGGCAAACTGTACCTACTTACAAGAGTTGGGTTTCGGTTCCAACAATCTTGGAGGTGTCTTGCCAAGATCAATATGTAATTTTACTCAACTTACTGCTCTCATAATAGACAGAAATTTGATTTCTGGAAATGTCCCATACGAGATTGGGCAACTAGTTAACGTTGGAAGATTGTATTTTGGCTCCAACCAATTCACCGGTAGAATTCCAGATTCAATTGGGAATCTCAGAAATCTTGGAGTATTGGATCTCGGTGAAAACTTGTTATCAGGTTCTATACCGTCGTCATTGGGAAATCTCACACTATATTTGAACATACTCTTATTAGATGGTAACAAACTAGAAGGTAATATACCATCTGATTTATCAAAGTGTAGGGGATTACAGGCTCTGTATCTTTCTAGAAATAAACTCAGTGGTTACATCCCCAAAGGAATTTTTAGTCTATCTTCCTTGACAACAGGCCTAGACCTTTCCGACAACCATTTGGTGGGTTCTCTTCCTACTGAAGTAGGAGCCTTAAAGAATCTGGTGGCGTTTTCAATTTCAAAGAACATGATATCTGGGGTAATTCCATTTACTCTGGGATCGTGCACTAGTTTGGCTGGATTATTCATGGCAGAAAACATCATCCAAGGAGAAATTCCAACGTCATTGCAATCCTTAAGAGGACTAGAAGTTCTTGATCTTTCCCACAACAATTTAACCGGGAGAATCCCTGAGTACCTTGGAGATTTTGTTTTTCTCAATTCCTTAAATTTATCTTTTAATGCTTTTGATGGAAAATTGCCAGAACTAGGAGCATTTACAAATACAAGCATAGTTTCCGTTTATGGAAATGCAAGGCTTTGTGGTGGTTTACCGGAACTTCAGTTGCCCAAGTGTGAAGAATCATCAGGAAAAAACCAAATTCCTCTTGCCTTGTTAATAACCATACCAATAGTTAGCGTGATTTTTGTCCTAGTTATAGTAAATCTGTTTTGTTGGTTTTGCAAACGCAAGAAGGCTCCGGCAGAAAGTAGTTCAGAAGAAGAAAAGTTCCCGCAAGTGTCTTATCAAAGCTTACACGAAGCAACAGACGAGTTTTCTTCGGCAAACTTGATTGGATCTGGAAATTTCAGCTCTGTTTATAAAACGATTTTGTATCTGAAAAACGAACCACACGTTGTTGCTGTGAAGGTACTAAAACTCGCAGTTCATGGTGCCGACCGGAGTTTTATTGCTGAATGTGAAGCTTTGAGAAGCATCAGACACAGGAATCTTGTGAAGGTCCTAACTTGTTGTTCGTCTATTGACTTTCAAGGGAACAATTTCAAGGCTCTTGTGTATCCTTATATGGTTAACGGGAGTTTGGAAAACTGGTTGCATCAGAATCATGTCGTTGGTCTAAACTTTTTACAGCGGTTGAACATTGTTATTGATATTGCCGAGGGCCTTGACTACATTCATCTCCAGTGTGGTTCTCTACTGATTCATTGTGATATCAAGCCTAGTAACGTTTTATTGGACAGTGACTTGGTTGCTCATCTTAGTGATTTCGGGTTGGCTAGATTTGTTCATCCAGATTCTTCTACAAGCCCAACCAGTTCTCTTGGAATAAAAGGAACAATCGGATATGCTGCTCCCGGTAACTAATCTATCTCCCTTATTCATATAATCAATAATTTAAAGTTATTCATGCATTTTTGATTTCTTCGTTTATAAACTATGCAGAATATGGAGCGGGATGTAAGGTGTCAACCTATGGTGACGTCTACAGCTTCGGAATCCTCATACTAGAGTTGTTTACTGGCAATCGTCCTACTGACGACATGTTCGGTGAACGTCAGAGTCTGCATGGTTTTGTGAAGATGGCTATACCGGATCAAGTCATGGATATAACAGATCCGGTCCTTCTCAAAACTAGACAAGAGGAAAATATGACTACAGATGCACATGATTGCAAGATGCACGATGGAATTGAAGACTGTCTGACTTCAGTTTATGGAATTGGGATTGTTTGCTCCACAGAAGTACCCGGAGACCGGATAGAAATAAGCAATGCTTTGGACCAACTACGGTTTGTCAAGAAAACTTTTCTTAAAGGCAAAGTAACTAGAATGATTTGATAAAACAAAGATCTTTTGATCTTATTGTATATCATGTTTGTTGCATCACTAGAAGGTTGAATTTATGAGTTAAGAATCTACTATGCATTTTTATGAAATTATAAGAAGCCTAAGTTAGCAACTTACCACACTGCAAGCCACGAGATTCATTATCTAATAAACCAAAAGCAATGGGAGTACTCGATGATGGCTAATATGAAGTGACTTTGCATGTAGTTAATGGTACTATCCAGAAATTTAGCATCTTAAGCAATAGGGAACAAAAGTAAAATGAATGAATCGAAGAGTATATCTATCAGCTTGCAGAAAAAACTGTTTGTAGTTCTGATCACGAGCTGATAGTAATTGAGAAAGATCAACCTGCAATATCTGCCAATTAAATCCATCTTTCAGTAATTCAATGGAAATCAACAGAAATCTAAGTACTTGGACACCACTTCGATTAACATAAAAATTAAAAAACTAGTGTGTAGTGTTAAATATTGAAGGACTATTTAACGCCAAAAATTTTCGGTGGGAACTATGATCGAACACTTGGTGTTCATTAAAAGGCAAAGAAATTTAAGACAAGTACCGTGGAAATCAAACACAAAACTACCAGAAGCAGTCGATACAAAGAAATTTACCACATTTAATCGGCCTTTGGCCAATCATACAAAGATCTTTGATCTCATTGTATACCATTATGGTTTGCATCACTAGAAGAATGAAATTATCAATTAACAAACTCTAAAAAAACCCCAAATCTATGTCATAANAAAAAAAAAAAAAACACTAAAAACACAAAAACTGGTGGATCCCTTCACACCAAAACAAATTTCAACTCCAACCATACTTAAAAAAAACATCAAATTGGTGTAGCCATATAAAAAAACATATATCATTATAATTAAATCATTTTAAATACCTTATTATTGATTTAGAAATAATTATACTAGTAATTTAATGGAATTTAAAACAATAAATTAATTGTAGTTAAACAATTAAAGAGATAAAGTAAGTAGGGTCCACCACTTTTGTGTGGTGAACAATGGACACCAAATATGGCGCCTATCTCCAAAAGAAATCCATGGACGGCAAATTTATTTTGGTGATGGAGTATGGTTGGAAACTTGGAATCATATGGCGGGCAAATTTGGTATATCACGTTATTGAGTTGTAACTTTATGTGGCTCCATTAATTCTTTTCCAATTTTAAAGTGTAATTTGAAAAGAAAAAACCACAAGATGAAGAAAAAAAAGCCTCAAATAAGTCCAAATCCAACAAGACTTTAGGTGGTGTTTGGTACTGAGAAAAGAATTGGAAATGGAAATGGAAATGAGGAGAAATAGAAATGGGGTGGAAAATATTAATCTCTTGTTTGGTATCCTCAAAGAAATGAAACAGAGAATGATGGCTCATGTCGTCGGACGGCAACATCGGGCGGCATCGCCAACGCCGGTGGTCGTCGG
>LUCG01256990.1:0-11788 GCA_001633085.1 Carthamus tinctorius | reverse complement strand
TAGGCTGCATCGACGCACCTCGCGATCGCGAGGCTGGGCTTCACGACGCGAGGCCCTAGAAAACTTCTCAGAATACATAATTCTTGAATGTTCTAGAAGCTTCCAGCGTTGTTGACATATTGCGCGACTCCAAATCTTGCTTTCGCGATGCCAAAGGTCAACAAAGGTGGATTCTTTCGGATTGATATCTCACTTCGGGGAGCGAGAATGCTTCTCGCGTTCGCGATAGTAGACTGTTTTGCACAAAAATCCATTTTTCTTCAGTTTAAGCCTCTTTTCGCACTTTTTGCTCCAAAACCTTCAAAAGTGAAAAAGAAAGAGATCTAAGGGTAAAATACATCAAAAAAATTAATAAAGTGAGATTAATTCACTATTTAGCTCTACAAAAACATGTATAATTTTGGTGGTATCAATAACCAACCACCCGAAGTTTGACACCATTTCCAAGTTCCTTCAGAAGTCACCTCTCACACATGCTTTTTCTGCCACTCCTAAGATGAGCACCATGCTCTTAGGAAACTTTTGGGTTACTACGGTTTTCGATGGCAGCTCAGATAAAATCTTGGCTTCAGTTTTGTCTAAAAATGATCTGGCTTTCGATGAAGATGATGTTCCTCAGGCTCTTTAGTTACCGCACTCTTCTTCTTTTCCTGAATTTCCACTCAATGTGTAACATGAGGCTATGGTGGACCTCATGCACTATGAAACAAGAGAGAACTACAAAAGCAAAAGTACTATCTATCGCAACAATATGGGAGGAGTCTGGAATTTTTTCTTTACACACATCATCTATTGCCTCTCCAGAAAAGCCGGTAGTCATGACCGATCTCCTTCTTACCTTACTCAGTTGGCTCATGCCATTCTTCATCAGTGGAACATCAACTATACTGGTTTCTTCTTTGACTCCATGGTCCAGATGATCAGCAATCCTCAGACTACCGCGGTGGCCTACTCTCGCTTCCTGTCAATGATTATCAACCTCAAACATGTGGATGCTTTGAAGGATGATGCAACCTTTCCAAACCCACAAGTAGTATATGATCTACATCCTCATCAAGTCACCATGAAACTCCTGGATCATCCACCGTTTGATTCGGACAACCCGCTTCCGGATTTTGGGACTCGTCTCGCCTCTTTCCCGAATCTTGCATGTGGAGCTACCTCACCACCAGATCCTCCGGCCGCCAAGGTATGTTCTCTTTCCTCTACTTCTTCCCGAGCAAAATCGGTAGGACCCAAGAAAAAACAACCGGTGCCCATCGATACCTTCGCTTCTTCTAAGGAGGCTCTCCCTCCGACTAACCCTTTGGAGGGAACCCAAGCCTCAAAACCCCTTTCGCGGAGGCGCTCCATATCCCCCCGAAAATCTCCTTCTAAGAGATCTAGGGCTATCTAAGGATTTTCGATCCTATGATTTATTAGAAAACCCTAGAGGTCAAGTTTTGATTTTTAGGTAGTCTTAACTTATTGTTCTTCATGTTCCAGTTTGGAATGTGATTCACAGTTGATTGTACCTTAAAAACCCAACACTTACGCCCTCTGGATTTTGTTATTCAGGCTAACTTCTACCCACTCTCTCATTTTCATTTTGCAACTCATCTCTTTGAGGTTGCTCATCCCTAACTCTAGACCCCTTACCCCTTTCTCTCAATGTGAGGCTTCTTGGGTAGAAGACGAATTGAAGCATCAAAAAATTTTGAATACCTCATCGTCAAGATAAATATATAATCATAAATCGTTTGAAAGTATTTTTTGTCTCTGAAACTGAGATAATGGTTTAAATAACCTAAAGAAGTCCATTCTATAGCAAGGAGATACTACTTCACCTTCTCTTTTATCAATTTTTTCCACTCCAAGAATGTCACTTTTAACACGTATTTGCCAAAATATTCGACAATGTATGTAGACTTGATCCTTCTCCAAATAAGCTTTAATGTCCTCCCATATCAAAGAAGCATAGTCATAATGTTTGTTCTTTGCATTCCTGTGAAGAATGGTAAGGATCTTGTTGTTGCCTTGGTCTTGACTTCCATATTTTCCGGTGAGACATCTGTTTACCATTGAGAATAAAATATTCCATATATTAGGTAAACATTTTCTTTTGAAAGTACAAAGACAAGTTCAAGATTCACTGTACGAGGTTGGTTCATCATCAAAACTATCCTTACCACTAACTTCATTCTTGTATAACAGGCACAACATTTTTACGAAGTTTTTAAAATTTATAGAGAAGGTACACCAACAACTTTAAAATTCATTTCCCTTTCATCATGATCATAACAAAGATTTTGCCACCACTATTGAAATACTACATTGGAACAGTTTGTGCATGGTGAAGATCCTCTTGGATCAGACTAATTTGTCACTATTTCTAGTCACCAAGAAATTGATACCACTAGTGTTTTCTTCACAGGAACATACTCATTTGTTAAAACATCATTCTACCTAGAAACAGTGACAAATGTGGCTCTTGATATAGAAACACTTTGATCTTGAATTGGAATCACATCCTTATTCTAATTCTTTTTTTAGCATCTCTTCAGGATTCATAAAGTTCTTAATTGTCTCATGATGAATTGCTTGTTGACCTTCAACATTAATGTTTAGGTCACTTTCAAGTACAAATGGATCGTTAACATTAGCATTCGGTGTAGTATCAACAAGTGGTTCAACATTAAAAATTTCTTGTACATTGCGAATAACAATAGCATAAACCTCGGGATTGATTGGAATTTCAGTTTTGGCAAGTCCAATGGGTTTTGTAACTTCATGATCAAATTCAGATGAACACAATAAGTAGGTTTATCCAATTTTTTCAGCGAATTGTTCAGCCTTGGATTTAGCACTATAGTCGGATTGAGTCATTTCGTTTAAATAAAATCTTTAGATAACTTAAGGTTCAAAAAATTTTAAAGTTAAAAGATAAGAACATTTTATCGATTAACATCTGATACAAATAATGCAAATGAGTTTTATAGAGTGATACATGTCTATAAAGTAAGTTCAGGTGATGATTATCCTACTAAGCATGCTATAACGGGAGTAACACTATCATAGGTTTTTAATATGAGAGGTGTGGCAATAACTAACTCAAGGTAAACATGAGACATGTCACTTGATAACTAGATAGTTACATTTGAATTATTAATCCAGAACAGAAAATACACAAGTATCTCTACTCCTTTATAAAAGAGATTTTGTAAATCTCTTAAACTCTTAATATCTTAAAATCTTAAATACAACCCTTTAAACATAATGTACAAACATTGTATGCTAACATTTAAAAAAAATCTATTAACTACACCTCAAAAGGCATAAAATACAAGTTGTTAATGCACTGAACCACCTCACTTCCACCCATCATCAATTTGGGACGCTTCAAGCTCCTCTTTCCTGGAACAAAAAACCTGCATCCCCATTTTAAGCTTTCATGGAAATTTTCAAATCTCCAGGTTTCAAAATCAGGTGCCGTTCCGCTTGGATTTCCCTCTAATTTGTTTCAAAATTCAAATATCAAGTTTTCTTAATCGAGGTGCCATTCCTACAATCATGAATACCCCCCCTCTCAATCTGGGTTTGAGTATTTTTTCTTGAAACCCTAATTCTATCCTAGGTTTTTCATTTTGAAATTTATTACGAAACCAGAAAAGAATAAGGGATTGGTAGTGGTTGGCAACATCGTAGCTGAAACTCTTCCTTACAAAACCATCGACATTTGAAATTTACCCTCATCGATTCGTAAGTTTCCAATCTTCTCATCTACCTTGGTTTGTGGATTCATTGAATTTATTAGATACTCTACAAATCCCTCATTCTGAATGTGCGATTCCACCCCTGCTGCAGCCCAGGTAGGTTAAAGTTATTTGGGTTTTTCAAATTTCACTTAGATTTTTTAATTCTTATGCTTCAAATAGGTAGGTTCTGAATTTACCCTCAAATAAGATTCAGATTGAGCTATTGTAGATTGGAGAGCACGAAGAAACTTAAGGTGAGAATCTTGATGTTCAAACCCTATAGTTCAAATACAAAGCCATGTCCCTTCCTCACCAGGGAAGTTTTTTCATTTCTGGGTTTAACCATCTCACATTCAGGTTCCATCTTTTGTTTCTCTCACATTCAGGTTCATCTTCACGAATGTTTAGTTCGACTTGTAGTCGTCAAAGTTCAAGAACTCTGCATGTCAAAGGTTTAATGGAAATATCCTCAAGGTTAATAAATTGTTTTGGTTCTTTCTCTTTCTTTTTTAATTTTTCAGAATTTGATAGTTTCTCTTGGTTATTGATTAAAGTAAACAAAGGCATTGTGATTGAAGTCGTTGATCAATAGACAGGGGTTGGAGGCCAAAGTCGAGAAGGAGTTTGGATGAACTCAATGGATCTCTACTAATTTTAAATATGCAAATTAGGTTTTTGAGTTTAGATTTTATATTTAATAGGCAATTCGTCCAATTTAAATTTAGGAATTGATTCGTTTATTGTCTGGTAAATCTTGGAGTTTTAGGGATTTGATGTGGATAAATTAGATTAGTGTGAATGTGGATACAAGTTTGGAATGTTATTTAGTCTTTCTGTTTGTTGGTGGCCAAATCTCATCATTTTTGCTTTAGCCGAATCATTCATGTTTCTTTCAAGATTGATTTTTTCCTTGGAGTTGTTCATGGCTGAATCATACGTGTTTCATGGATATGTTTCTTTCAAGATTGCATGTTCTTATTGGAATGGATGTTGCTGCCTTTGAGTACTATAAAACAAGGGAAAAACTTATCACTTGAACCTCGAGGAAGAAGTAAGAGTTATTAGAGCCATCTGAATTTTAAGGGTCCCATATATTGGGAACATTTATCAACATGGCAAAATGACAACAGGTTCAAGTTGTTGTTGATGATCCTTTAACAAATACAAAGGTAAAATAGTGTATAATCTTAACCCCTTTTTTATAGAGCTTATCCTGTTAATATGGTTTTCACTGTCTGATCCAGCGTGTAGAGAGGGCAATCAAAGAGAAGACTTGCAGTTCCTTTCTGAGTGCTTGTACTACTGATTTGAAGGTCAGTTGCATGCTGGTTTTGAGCATTGCTTGGGCTATTTATCTGAACACCATTTGTATTTGGATTACTAGACCGAATTGATGTGCTCACATAATTTTTGGCTTTGTTTTGATTTTTGGTTGTTCTAAAAATTGAAAGGTAATTGTGTATATAAAAATCATAGGAATTATGTGCATAATTAAGGTGTTCACCGATTTCATGATCGATTTCTACTCTCTCACCAATTAAGGTAATTGTGTATTAATCATTTATTTTCAGCTTCTTGCACATTTGTATGTCAGTAGGGTAGTTTTCAGTCCTTCCCCCTACTTGATTTCCCCTTGATGTCTGCTAATCATCTCTGCTTGATTTCATCTTCACACTATAGGTTGGAATTGGATCCTTTTTCTTAACTTTTTTTTTCTTCAATAGTCCCAATTTGTGTTTGTATTGGATAGTAGTTTTTGACACAATTATGTTCGTATTTAATAAAGGTATATGATATTATATTTGTGTTTGCGATGGATTTATATCAGGCTTGGTCTTTTATTTGGTTTAATGAATCCTGAATGGATTGGAACTTCATTTTTTTTGCTTATCCTTTTAATATTGCAGAACCAGGTTTGATGATTGCAAGGTGAAGGAGATGCCGGCAAGAGTTATCACTTGAAAATAAAGGCGGCCGGTTATGTCATGGTTTCGAGCTATTGATTCATCGTTTTTCTTTTTTCATACCGATGCTTATATCCTACTTGAATAGTATTTATATCAATTTGTTATTGCTAGATGAAATGGATCATGTTTAGATAAACAATGATATGCATATTTTTGAAATTTGGTCTCGCTTTGTTTTCTCCCCTAGCTGCTAATGTTATCACAAAACACATGGGTGTGGTGTTTATCTTAGATATATGTTCATATCTTATGTTTAATCCTAACATGAAAGCAATTTGAATCCATATTCTACCAAGGGCTAAAGAGGTAGTTTGTCTAATCCTTACCTGGTACACTTCCAATTAACTTACTGGGTAAGATTTTAGACCATTAAAATAACATTATATCTAATATTATTATCGGGTAAGTGCTTCCCGTAAGAGTAATCACTCTCACATACTGGGTAACACTCTTGGTTCTTGTCATTGCTCATACTAGATAAGTCCTCAATCAATGTTAGGTTCTTCTAATAAGATAACTTATCCGATAAGTGTTTAAATTTACCTTGCAAGATGAACATGACAAGGAATAGAATCTTACCTGGTAAGAGCGATGGCATGAACCGAGAGTCTTACTTGGTAAGTGAGTTTTACAAATCTTACCCGGTAAGTGCTTACCGGCTAAATTGCTGCAGACAATACCGTTTTAAGAGACTAAAATATTGTTCGATTGATCGGTGGTGATAGTGTTCAATTTTAACGGTAAGCGCTTACCGGGTAAGTTGAACACTATGAGTAAGTTTTTGACTTATGTAACAAGTTTACTAAATGTTTATCGGGATAAGCACTTACCAATACCATTTACCTTATTAATTGTGCATAGCAAGGACCAAAAAACATACCTAGTAAGAGACAAGGTAGGGAGCTAAGGACCAAGACTCTTGCCCCAGTAAGTGTGAGAATCGACTCTTACCCGATAAGTGTTTATCGTCTTTAAAATGCTTACCAACAATCCATTTTCAAGGCCAAAGATTTCGCACTACAAGGTGAACGCCCATCTCTTGCCGGTAAGTAATTACCCTATAAGAGTTTGATAAACAGTACCTAACAAAATGACCAGTCTCACCAAGGGGTGTGGAATGATCAGTTTTGTTGCAAATCACCCTGTAAACCAATAGGAAAAAGAACTCTCTTCGACGCACACATCTATTTAATGAAAACTATTTACGCATTTAGCAATTTCTAAATAAATCTTTATGATTTATATGTTACTTAGTTTTGTATTTTGTTACAACATTAATTTTGATTTGTTTTTTTTGGAAAGATTGTATCAGTTTTCTTCTATTCACTTTATAATAAAATTTCTACCAAGTGTTATTGATATCAATAGATTGAAACAAACAATTCAAAACCTTGGCATTTATCTACTAGAATCGTTATTTTTACACAACAAACTTCTTGCGTCATTCTTTGATGTATTTCACGTATCTTTTTAATTATAACTAGAGGAATTTTGGATCCCACCGCATTGTGCGGGTAGCCAACTAGTAATCTCTAAATATACCATGTCATAATTATGGATATTAAGAGTTAGAGTTACAAATTTTTCAGTACAGGCCTTTTGTTCATCTGAGCAACGATTAAAAGAATGGTGAAATCCGACTTCTAAAATCATAAAACATTTCGAAATTAGAGAAGTAGGTTGAACAATGTAGAAAACGATTTTATCAACTTCGACATCCAAGCAAAAACTACATTGCCAACAAACCGTTTCCATAATACGAGCGACTAAAGACAATATTTGGGAAAGATCGAGCTACGGGATCATTAGAGGAATTTGCCATGGAAGCAATGGAGAATATCAATCTTGAACGGAGGTCGTACGAAAGACTTACCATGACTTTGTCTACTCCTTTGAATGGCGTATCCGCATCCTACATTCCACAATAAGGAGAAGCATCATCAAAGAAGAGAAAGAGAAAGGCTAGTGATGCTGACAATGTATATAAGATTATTGAAAAAGGCTAATACTCGGTATCCGAGGAGATAAGGAAGTTGGTATCGGTTGTTGGTACTCCGGGTTTAGAAACTATGCCCTCCAAGTTAGAGAATATATGTTTGATGATAGGCAATGCATTGGTGTGCATTTTGCAGATAATCTGATTCAACCACACCTTTGGAATGGCATGGCTGATAAGTTCAAGCCATTATTTGTGACAATCATACTTGAAAAGTTGGGCGTGATTTGAACTTTTGTGTTTAGGTTTTTTGTTACACAATGCTAAACAATTGAGTTTTTGTGTTTATGTCTTTTGTTACACAATGTTAAACATTTGAGCATTTGTGTTTGTCTTATGTTATCAAATGGTATACCTTTGAACATTCAATCATTTGTGTAAGATAGTTTGATAATGAATGTGAAGTTTTTTTATTAACTTTATGTTAGATGGTCATATATTATAATATATTATTTTTTATTATTCAGTTAGATTGATTATTTAATAATAAAACCTTAAACAGATCAATCAGGGGTAAACTGGTCATTTTAACATGTTTTGCCTTGTCAAGTCATGTCTTACCGAATGTTGGACACCTGTCATGTCATGTCATATTCTGTCCTGTCTGCGTACTAGATGCACCCTAAAACTAGAGCTCTGATACCAACTTGTAACACCCTAAAAATACGGGTAAATTTAAACCTGAATATGATGTAAGCAATAGACTGGATATAAACGAAATCACCCAAAAGGGGAAATTGTACGAAGCGTTTACAACAATAAAAAGGGAACTAAACAAACACACGACTAATCTAACTATGAAAATCTAGATTAAAGATGGTTGTCCTCAAGCTCCCCAAAAGGTGTGTCTATACCAAGGTGTATGCTATCTCCTCCAAAAATGATTATCACTTAAAGTTGCCTCTACAACAATCCACTCCCCATTCAAAACTTAGAAGCTTTGCTACCTAAGCCACTTGTAATACATGTCATCTTAAGAAAAACGTGTTAGGCTTGACGCCTACTATGAACAAACATTTATATAAAATAAATGGTAACAACAAATGTAAGTTTTCCAAAGATTATATACATGAGTTTTTCCGTTCGAAATAACATATAAGGACTATACAGTCCAAAGTTAATCTTGCAATGACGAGGGAGACCCAATTTTCACAAGACTTGTAGTAGAACTCAAAATTAAGCTACATGCCAAGTTATTGAACTTACTATACTAGGATCAAGGCCATGAACATGAAAGGATCGTACTACAATATGGGGGCACCCGATGATCCTTGTCATGCTCAGTCACAAGGATTACATTTACAGTCAATGGCTAGCCTTCGGCCCCACATAACCATGCCAAGAGGACCTCTCTACAACCCAATGTCTTGACTAGTTAGAAACGAGAATTAGCCCAACAATCAACCGACTCTATACCTATAGTCCTAATAGTACAAGTCTGGCTCATCGCAATACAGTTGTGACCAAACTATAATCACACATATAGTTTCAAAACGCCATTTCCATATAATGCCTTCCAATTATAAAGCATCTCAAGTGTTATTTCCATTAGTGAGCCAATAATAACAATTCTCTTTTAAACGTGAAAATATATCCCAAATTGGGCCTTTCCAACAACTAACAACCGACAAACCTTTAAACTATTTGTTGGCGACCAAAAAAACCCTTTCTTTCCAAGAGAGTTTCCAAAGTGTAGACAAACCTATAAATAAGGTTAAGATGGTTTCAAATGGTAGTTTTACTCATAGACTAGCAAGATATTTCATATTTTAAAACTCATTTAGGAAAATTCATCCTCATAGCAAAACCCTAAAATCTAAAAAACCCAAGTTAGATCAAAACTTTAAAATCTAAACAAGGAGATGATTGGAGTCTAAAATATGATTTTTACATGTATTGGATATTTAAATCCAATAATGAACTCACCTTAATGATTTATACTCAACCTATATGGATGAACAAACCTAAGGTGAAAAGGGTGAACTTAAGCCTTGAAAATCCTTGAGATATCATGGTAAAGGATGCTAAACAACACCTAGAGATGGTCAATAAATGGTCATAAGTGGTTGAAATAATAATTGAAGGAAGAGAGGATGAAATGAGGAAGAACACTTACCATACTTGAGAGCAAAGTCGTCCCAATCCATAACCAAATGAAATAAATGAGGAAGGAAGTTGGAACGAGGTTTATAAGCTTTCTGGAGTCTGTGTTGTTCGTGTCATCCAGATTCTCAAAAATTTCTGGACGGCATCTATATACTTCGCATTTCCTGGACGACATCTAGTTCACTACATTCATATTCCTTATGTTTTCGAGTGCAGTGTTATTTGGATGAGTGGATTTTTTTCGGATGTGATTTTTTACTGAAGTTTTCCGTGTAACTTGGTTTCTAGATTCTCTTGCTTTTCCGAATGAGGTTTCCAGTTGACTTGATTTCTAAATAAGTGATGGTTTTCGGTTAATCTTATTTTTCGGGTGTTACGGTCTTACCCTCATTATTTTAGGCAGAAGAAATTCCCACAAATATGTTTTACACAACATAGTACTATCGTTACTTAACTTTTAAATAAATACTTATGATATTATTAATAATACAAAACCAAATGTTAAACTTTTTTCATGTGTTTGGTTACAAGTGCTTTGTGCTTATTGACAGAGATAATATTGGAAAATTTGAGATGTAAGCTGGTGAAGGGGTTTACTAACCTTCAATAAACATCAATATACATACCAACATTGTTGATCTTATTTCTCTTATGTTGATCTTAATGTTTGATTCAATGTTTATGACTTGATTATGGAACAACACTTGTAACCTTTAAGATGAATCAAAGTAAATATCGGTTGTATTAGTTTAGGAAACCTATCTAAATAGGAAACCTATCTAAATAAAACCCTTTAGTCAGATCCGATAACTATTAAAACGAATTTAAAAGACCACCTTTTAGGTCTAATATTTGCTAATATACCACTTAATACAACAAATGTACTTTGTAAAGAGCTTTATTAATGTTCGTTCCCCAGGACTTCCGTTCAATCATCGAAATACCAGTGTATTTCTATAAATGTTCCGACAGAAAAACTTATTTTATGTGTATAGTGTAGAAAGAATTAGCAGTTTATGCTTATTTAAGGCTTAAAATGTGAAAACATATTCCACAGGTTCAATGTGTATGAATGAAGTTTGAAGGCAGGACAACTTCCCTCTATTTCAATATCTAAGTTTTCTGCGTGAAAACTAGATAACTTACATGTTGTGTTCCCATGAAAAATTGAAACATTACTTTGTTAAGAAAGTAATGAGTAACCAGTAGGGTTAAAGCAAGAGTTGCCATTAGGCAAGGCCTGTTTCAATGTCAGTCACCGAAGAACGTGAACCAATACCAGATATGGTTGCCCGAATTAGAAGTGGTTAGTGCAGAATTATGATATTTTTTAACTCTGTTCTCACACCCTATAATTCTTTTAATCATTCTCATTTCGAACCAAACACTCATTTTCGTTTTACCGCTCAACGCAATGAGAATAACTGAACCATATAAGTTATCTCCCCCACTCTTTGATGTAAGACCCCTCTCTCCATATTCACGTGAGGATAACTTCTTGGGTAAGGCAACCGGTGTTGGTGGTCCATAGAAGTTCAATTAAGTTCTCACACTGACCCCATGAAAATGTTTCCGAACTTGAATTCCATTGATTCAGTCGGTTGAATCAATTTGACTTTTGAATAAATTCTCTTCAAATATATGAATAATATGTGAGCATAAAGATTTCTCCAAACAAGGATATAGAAAAAATGAAATGGATTATATAGACTTGTTTGAGAATCTGACGGATCAAATATTGAGAAATATTATCGTGAAAACCTTAGGTTCAAGAAAAATTGGGAATATATCTATATGACCGAAATATAGATATACTTTAAATAAAAAATGCTCATTCAATAAAAAAAACATGATGCTCAATTCAAACTTGAATAGCAAATGGGAGTATTACCATCAAAATGTGTCATTATGAGATATGGTAATAACAATATCAATGATAAAATGAACTGATGTGTATGAATACTTGAAAAGTATATGAAAAGATA
>LUCG01256976.1:0-22700 GCA_001633085.1 Carthamus tinctorius | reverse complement strand
AGTAGGCAAAGGGGGTGAGCGGTGGAGGTAATCGACAGTGAAGGGTGAGCAAATGGATTTGCTCCTATGTGTTTATTATATATATCAGAGTTAATTACTCAACAGTCTCAAAAGTTTTATGGTTTTTCTAAAAACAAGCAAATTTTTAAAAACAAGTAAATGAGTAAAAATACACCTAATTGAAATCGATTTAAGAAAAATAATTAACGACCATCAGGATAAGGGACGAAAATCGTTAGAAAGCATCAAACTTGAGGAACAAAACAATGTTAAGGAATGAAAACCATTGAAAATGACAAACATTTAGGAATGAAAAGTGAACTTTACTCTAAACGGAATGAAAACAGAAAAGGGAGGTCTACGAAACCAGAGTCTTGCAATTTACTTGAATGCATGGTGGAGTGGATAAGGCTTGGGGGGTTCATAGCGCCTAACCCCGGGTTCGAATCCCTCCATGTGCAACCTGTGGATATTTTCAAAAGGACATGTTTTAACCCTGATCTTACCGGGGATTAGTCGGGCCATAGACTTGAACACCCTTCCCAAAAAGAAGCAAGAATTATTCAAATTCTCAAATTACTTTGAGCTTCAATTTTGAAATATCAAAGGTGAATATAGATAATCAACCCTTTTAAATGGACGAGAAGTTAGCAAAAAAAGGAGTCTTACAAACTCTATAAATTCGGATTCCATATAATTTAATAATTGGTTGGATGATTACAAGCTTATATGTATAGAGAGAGAGATAGTCAAAAAGCATTCCATGTCTCTAAAGGTTGTTAAATAGAGGGACCAAATTCGAATGTTTTTATTATACAAAACATGATAATCATGTTGTATTTTTAAAACTAAAAGGGGAGATTGAGAAATTATATCTCTATGCCGTGGTGGAAGGGTGTTATGGTAATTTTGATTGTAATTGGGAAAACTAGGGTTTGATCTACCAGATGAGCCTATAAAGATGCAACATACATGATCGTCTTCTTCCATCGGCCGACTTCACCACCACCTGCTCCCTTCTTCCCCCCTACCAACTCATGTAAGTAACATCTATCACCATCTCTATCTCTATCTCTATCTCTATCTCTTACGAAACGAATTGCCAATGATGAGTGATGTATTGTCCGTACCATCTGAAAAAAGGCTTTATAGTCTTGTTTTGATTAGTAATCGCATCCAATTTCTGAGGCATTCGTTTCCCTCTTCTTCCTTCATATTACAATCAATAACATAAAATCTACTCCATTTTTATTTGTGTTTCTATCGATTTGAGTTAGGTAGGTAGGTAGATAGGAATAGGATTGGGGGGATTGAAATTGAAATGCCGATGATGTATGATGTTGTATTGTCCGTACCATCTGAAATCCTTTGATTACTACTTGCATCCAATTTCTGAGGCATTCTTTTTAAACCCCCCTTTTTTGTATTGTATAATCACTTGAAAAAGAATCGGATCTTGATTTTGTTTATAATAATAAGAGAAGAGGTGAAGGCAACAATTTAGAGTCTCTCATTCACTTGATCGATAGTGCATTGAGTGCTGTACGTTGCCCATATGAAATGGTACCGATATTCTGGCATTGTGGGATCTCATATTCCCTCAATGCATTCAGGTGTTCCTACACTTCTCCAAGATTAAATTCTTGTTTACCTAAGCTGGTTTTCTACTTTTTAACACCACCTGCTTATGACAAATTCACAGTCTTTTCAGTTTGTTTATCAAGTTATTGGCATCTAAGGACTAAGTGGGCTTATGGTTTGTGAATAGGAATTTCATGGAATTGATAATTCATTTTTTCAAGTGCACCAAACAAGTGAACATGGATTTTATGAACCAATGTATTTGGAGAAGTTGTTTTTTTTTGGTTAAGTAGGTATCAGGATTGGATTAGGAGTTTGTTTGGCACTAACTTTGTGTTAGTAAACTTACAAAAGATGCCAGGGAAGGAGAAAAAAGTAAAAAAGAAACTTGTATATTTAAGGGTATGAACAGTGGAAATTGGTGTTAAAGATATTTGCTTTCTAGTCAAAATCTTTCCCATTTTATGTTCCATGGCCAACCATTCTGTTAAAATCTGAATGGTTCTGTTAAATTTAGTTGACTTGTGAAAAATGACCAACCAAGGGTTAAAAAACTGAACCACGTCCTCTAAAAATAACCCAGGTTTGTTAAATTTAGCCGAGTTGTTGAAAATTTAGCTGATTTGTGAAAAAAATACCTGTGAACTCATATCCCATCTATTCCTTTATTTTTGTCTATTAGTTAGGTCCGTTAAAATGGACCCATGGACCTATTTAACTGATATGTTGGCCATGAGGTGAAAATTGGATGGAATTTGGTTTAGAGGTAAATTTGATTTGGTGCCATCAGGGTAATTTCTCATAGTTGTATCTGAGTGGAAGGGGGGTTATGGAGCCTTAGACAATCTGTAACGCCCTCGGCTTATGGAAACCCAATGGAGGTGGGGGTGCTAGAACCCGATTCATCCACAACGGTGTTCCTGCCTTCCTGATTAACCCAATCAAGCCAATGGCTAAGCCGATGCCATCGGATAGGCATTGTGGATGGTCTTATAAGTTTCCTTTTATTCATTCTCTCTCTTTTGGGGACATCCGTTTCTATTGGAGACATGGTGTTTGTTTTTTAAAAGGAGGTACTAAAATTATTCATCATAACAATTAAAACCAATTTAATCGCACTAATCAATTATTGTACAAATCATAAATACACAATAAAAACATACCCATTAACACACAAGTGATCAGTTTGTTAATTATCAAAAATAGTAAAACACTAGGACATCTTTCATTGAACTATAGAACTTTACACAAGATGTAAGTGTGTGAACAGTTGGGGCTTGTTTGATTTTTAAAATCTGTATCTGAATACCTCTGAAATCTAATTTGGTTAGATTTTTTTAGGTTCAGGGTGTTTGTTTTCTTTAAGTCTCTAAATCTGAAAAACCATGTGAAAAGAAAAGTGATAGTTTACCCTCTGAAAACCGCTATGATGTCTTCTTCCTCCCTCTTCTCAAGTTCATTGCTAGCGACTCAACTAAAGTAGATGGTGATAGTAGTCTGCCAGTCTACCACTGTCGACCGCTGTTATGAGTTTACCTCCTCCTCCTCCCACCATCGCCTTTGCCACCGCTGTCGGCCGCCGTTCTGGGTTTACCTCCTCCCACTGTTGCCTTTGCCATCGCCGTTGGCTGTCGTTCTGGGTTTACCTCCTCCTCATCCCACCGTCGTTGGAGTATATCTGAAGTGAGATCTATGCAAGTTTTGTTGCCGGAGTATATTCAAAGAATGGAGGAGGAAGAGTGGGAAAGTGAACGGAGGACAGCGGTGGAAGAAGGGAAGATGGAGGCGGAGGAGGGGGGCGGCGGTGGAAAAAAGAAAGTGGAGGAGGTGTTCCCGGTGGTTTTGTTGGCATCGGAGAAACGGTGGTTTTGTTGAGTTTTGTTGAACGATAGATGAAGAGTTTTTGACCAAACTGTTGTATTTTATAAAAATATTTACTAAAATACGGTGGTTTTGAAAGTAATTACTAAACTGATGTAAAATTAATTAATATTTTTAATCTCAAGAAAAGATAACGTCGCTTCGTTTATCCTAATCCTCTTTGTCTACGATCAACACCCAGCAGCCTTAACCTTCGGCTCCAATCAACTCCGACTTCTCCCTTCTAATCGCCGTTGAACATTCATTCGTTTTTTAATCAATTGAGAACATGTAAGTAACAATTTTTGAGTTGTTGTGCTGTTTGATTGTTAATTTAACAATTTCCGTTGATGAGTGATGATTGCATTGAATTACCTAATCAATTGAGTAAATTCTCTATCGTTCTTTTTAATTTTAACCGAGAGAAAGGAGTATTTGAGGTCGTAACTCAAAGAGGAAGAAATGTGTAAGTGGTTAATTTGAAAGAAAAAACTTGCACATGTGGAAAGTGGGAAATACTTAAGTAACCTTGTTCTCATGTCCGAGTGCATGTGCCAAGCTTTCATTGAATAGCTGGCAATATGTTCATAAATGTTACTCGATTTTAGATTACTATGCTACTTGGGCATCTCAAAGTTTTCTCCACTTCCTCATGATGCATATTGGCCCAATCTTTATTTGTTAGAGAATTGCTTTCGAATTCAGATCTAAAAAGGAAGGAAAAGGATTGTCCTCATTCAACAAGGCTACGGAATGAAATGGATATTAAAGTAGGGAAAAAAACTAACCTTTGTGGAATTTGTATACAAAGTGGTCATAATCGAAAAAGATATCCTTTTAAGCCGAGAAGAATACATGATGATCGATGAACAACTTGTTACAAGATGAATATATGGTACTGAGTAACATTTATTTGATGATATGTGAAATGAATTTTTTTTTGTGTTACACAGTCATTATTTGGAATCCTATTGGTCGAATAGTAAGAATTTCTATCTTTTTGTTGGAATCATTTTATTTTTGTCTTTTTTGTTTATCGTTGAAATTATATTGGTAAGAACATAGCAAGTTGTGTAGATGCGTCATTTAATTTGAAGCAATTGAGTATTGATGTCTTATATTGTGATATTGTCCCAAGTAGTGCAATGTTTTATTTAGGCAAAATGGGACCAAGTTTTTGCATAAACATGTGTTGAAACGAAAGTTTTGTAAATTGGGTTAAAGTTTTTTTAATTGAAATCATGTGTAGAATCTGTCTATTTAGTTGGGTACAAATTCAACATTAAATCAAAATTACAATAATATGGAAAATATTTATACAAAAATAATAATTTGGTAATTATTTTTAAAAATAGAATACTTTGGTAAATATATTTATAAAACACAATACTTTGGTCAAAAATGGATTCCATCGTGGCTGTTTAAGATGTTGATTCAAATAAAAAAGGAAAGAGATCGAAAACCCACATTTGCAATCAATTCAAGGAAGAAAAGGACAAGATCAAAAGAAATCATACCTTGGAGTTGGTCTGGAGTCAAAGCTTTGTAGTTGTCTCCGGTCGAAAGCGAGATGGAGGAGGCGTCAATTTGGAGCATCTGACCGATAATGTGGTTGGGGCATGGGGCTTCACTTTTTGTTATAGACAAAAATAAGTGTTAAGTGGGTCTGGAAGGAAAAAAAACAAACACACTTAATGGGTAAACCTCTGACCGGTCCAAACATTTAGATCCATTCAGATCTGAATTTCAAAAAACAAACATCCCTAAAGTAAGTAAACAAATTATTTTTCTTTATTTTTCGTTCATTTCTTTTCTATTATCTATATGTTAAAGAACACTCATTAACCTTTAGAAGATTGCATCTCAAATAAACCATGTAACCTTTAGAAGATTGCATTTAAAATAAACCATACAAAAATCACAAATACACATTTTTATGCTTTGTTTGATTTGTAACTAATTTGATTTTTTTAAATATAAAGCAAATTATTTAGACCCAAAAATGAGTAAAAGCTCTTTAACCTTCTTGTGGACATCCACTAGGCTTCCCATTTACTTTTGCATTTTGAGTATAAGATGTCGACAAACCGCAAAGTTGTGAGGTTGAACACCTTTTTATGTATAAAAAGAATAATTGAAGAAAAATTAAGTTTTAATGAAAACATATGTTGGCAAATCTATAGGTATGTTACAAGAAGACAAAGTTATAGAATGAAGATAGGAAGTAAAATTATAAAGTTTGTAAGGAGTAGTCTACATTGTACCTGCTTGTTTTTGCACTTTTAAGCATTACATTTGTTTTATTGCATCATTTAAAGAGTTGTTTAGTAAATGCTTATGGGATAAGTGTAATCCACTCCCATTTACCTTATGAGGTAACATTTTTGGCCATCAAATTGGGGTTTTGATGGTAAGCGATTGTAACCTTGTAAATGTCTATCGGATAAGAGACATTCATTACCCTTGCTTATTAGGATAGATGGGTGGTTCTTATGTTCACTGGTTAGTGTTTACCAAGCAGTATGCTTTGGAAACGACCTTTAAATTTCTTGTATCTATTTACTAAAATTTTATTTCTGCATTTATGTATCAGGTTCTTAATTATTTAATGCTACCAAAATAAATTGAAAACAACAACAATAAAGACCTATTTATCCTTTTAAGGTTCTCCAACATTGCCGTTATATTAAAAAAAACAAAATTCCTAAAGCAAGTACTAAGCTATCTAATACATTGCATTTTTGTTAGTAAACGTTTTTAGGGCAATGAAAAATGCAAAAAGATGAAGCATCGAGTAATGACCGGCATTTCAATTTGAAAAGGAATTGGATATATTCTTTGGTGGCTACGTCATTAAGGTTGTTATGTGTTCTTTGATTACAATCAAAGACTAAATCCTCGTCTTGCTTTTGTGTTACTTTTTTCTGATGTTGACAAACAATTAATACAAAGTCATCTTTCTTTTGGTAAGAAGGCTTTTAGAACGTTCAAACGTTTACTGGTTTATCCAAGATTTTAATTTGAATATACATATAAAAGTCATGAATTCACCAAGTAGATCCTTGTAGCTGAATGATATATTTAGAGGAAAGTTCAAATGAAAACTCATTTTCATTACGAACTTGAGGACAACCGAGATCACATCATGTGGTATATTCGGTTTGAATAATCCTGTATTATTCAGATTGAATATGAGCCGAATAGGACACGTGACGTGCTCTCGACTGTTCAAAAGTGATCAACAGTTCAGGTTCACTTTTTACGCCTCTTATATTAAACTCAATTTCTCACGATCCTTTGTCTATATATTCGATAGAGCAACGTCGATGTAGGAGGTCACATTATGTTTAATATAGTAAATTTGATTTTCAAATTGACTAATTAAAAAATATACTAAAAAGATATCAGTACATGCATGGAATAAATAAGACGATTGGGGGCATTTGGCTCACATGATTCCGATGAAATTCGAAGGAATTGAAATGATTAGTTTCCTTGACCAAATCTCTTTCAAGCATTTGGTATACCGTGGAATTAAATTAATTTTCACACATTCTATCATTCATGGATTCGGTCAATTCATCACAAATGAAAAGTAATTCAATTCCATTTCATCTCATCCCATCTCATTTTCTCGAAAGGCAAATTATAATTTTACCACTTGATTTAACTAGATCATCGTCGCCAACCACCATCGATCTAAACCATTGCGACCATCACCGGCCACCATTGATCTAACCATCGCTAGTCTGAACCATCGACGACCACCATTGGCCATTGTCAATTTGAACCATTGTCGAGCATCACCGACCACCGCCAACCACCGTCGGTCACCAACGATGTGAACTGCGATAATTGGATTTTAGTTTCAAAATTTTCAAATAAGGTATTTTGATCATCTATCAATATTTCATTCAAATACCAAAACTACGTTATGTAAACCAAACTGAGTATTTTCATTTTTTTTAACAGATTATATTCCAAAATCTATCAACCAAACATATAGTCAAATATGATAACATTTCATTTCAATTTCTTCAAAGTCAAATTCTATTGATATATCTCATCTCATCCAAAAATATTTTACGGACCAAATGCCCCGTATGTATTTTATAGCGATCTCTCCAATTTCAGTTCACATTCCCTCACAAATCGGATTCCTCCACGAACTGAATCACGTTTTCTTTCAAATGTCCAAATGCAATTTATTAAGTTAGATTTTTTAGAATAAAACTTATCATTTCGTTTTGAACAGTAGGATAAAACTTATCTGATTAAAAAAATGACTTTATAAAAAAAATTAAGACCAAAAAATATCAAAATTCATGTTTCTCAACTCCCTAAAATTNCTTAACATCATAACTCTAAAATTCAAAATTATATATGTTTTTTAAGTTTAAAATTTAAAGTCTATAAAAGACCCAACCCATCTAAACCGCGGTCTAGTTCGTCTGGTTTTGGCACTTGATATCAAACCGCTCAGTTTGAAAAATTAATAAACCACCATTTGTAGTTTGGTTTATGGTTTAAGGGGGTTAATAAACTGTCCAAATTGGACCACGAAAATCTTGATACCACTAGTATTAGAATGAATGTAAAGGTATAATTATAATACAAATCTCAATTAGCATGATACAAAACTATAAGGTGCATAAGATAAGGTCCAATCAATTAGTAATATATAATACATACTATAAGGTGCATAAGATAAGGTCCAATCAATTAGCATGATACAAAACTAATTAAGGTGGATGAAGTTAACTTATTAGAATGATGAATGAATATATATACTTATAAATAGTAATTAAAATACTTATAAAGAGTTGAAGAAGGCTCCACTTCCACTTCCACTTCCACTTCCACAGTCCCACTCCATCCACTGATTATTGTTGAAGTTTTGATGACATTGATTTGACAAATATCTAATAAAAGAAGGTATACAGATTTTTTTTCAAAAAAAAAATTAAAAAGACATGAGGACATTGGCACAGGGGAGTGTGGTAACATCCAGCCAAAAGGTGTTTATGGTGCCATGGATGTTCACATAATGTGCTCATCATCTTCAATTTCAATTTCAATTCCTACTATATTATAATATATATATTTATATTCTCTTCTTTAAGCATCAGCATCATAAAGAAAACAAAGTTAAGTAAGCATGTTACAACTCTAAATTAATCTCAATTATAAATATCTTTACTATGTAACTCTTAGCTATTACATATTCAAAGATGCATGATTCCAACACTTAGCTCGATCAAAAGTCGATCGATTAGTCTTGATACCAATTGTTTCTTTATATATATATATATATATACCCATTCATTTTGCATATCCTTTTCCCTGTTTCAAAGCTTGCTTTATTGGAGGGTCAAAGAGTTAACTAAGAACCGTTCTAAAAGAACAAATTGATACCCTACCCTTTGAATACTACTAACACACATATATCTATTCTCTTCATATGTTTCTTTAAATATACATATATATTGCCAGGGTTCCGCCCTTTCCAAAATATATATATATATATATATACATATATATAATAAATCTCACATTTCTAAATTTGGTACCTTTTTTGTTCGATAAACTGAATTTTCTAACATACACGCGTAATTTTATGCGAAAGAAAACAAACCTTGGTTGATTTACCACTCTTCTAAAAGGCTCACTGCAACATCCTACAGCATGCATGCCGTTGAAAAGGCTTTTGTTTGATGCCACGTTATAAGTAATATTATATATGAAATAGAAATTTCCTGCCATAAACGACGCCTTTGTGGCTCGCTCCTAAGGCTCGACGTTTGGCCTCGCTAGCTGCCTAGCCATACTTATGCTATTTAGAACCTTAGATTTAGCTTAATTAATTCTTAAGATAATCATCATCTTAATTATATATGTTTAACGTGTTCATATATGTTTGTTTTAGTTGGTGCTTATAATTTAGAAAAGAATGAAGCATCAGAAAGAAATTGATGATTGCAAAAGTATAGCAAGAGGTCTTTTGGCATACCAACGGAATAACAAATCCATAAAAATTGAAAATATGCAAGAAAGACAGCTATATTGCTACTTGATATATCTATCTATATAAATACATATATTAGTTAACAATATATCTATCAAATTAAATTAAGATTAAGAAAGACAGCAAGCAAGCTACTCCCAATTGTATTCCCAACTTTCGTTCTTGTCCCTCCATCTTTCTGCTTAGCAGATTCTCTTCCATTCAGGCAACACCATCCCTTTTTTATTCTCTTCCCACCTAATTTCTCTTCCTCTCTCTATCTCTATCTCTATCTCTATCTCTATCTCTCATACATACATACATACATACATTACGTACGTACATAGATATCAACTTAAATATAAATTGTCTAAATGTTACACACATACAAACCAATTTCAACCGTCCATGCAGATTAATAAATTAACGTCAACGATGTGGATCAAAACGTTTCCGAAATTTACTCTCAACCTTATATGAAATTGGTTTGGTAACGGCTTAAAATTATCAAAATACACAAAATCAAGCGCCAAGGTTGGTTTGTATGATGTATAACATTTAGGCNTATATATATATATATATATATTGAGAGACTTAGAGAATTCAAAGATGTAGGTGAGGTAGGGGTGAGTGGAAGGCGAATAAAATATAATATAGAGACACATATATATAGCTCATGACCAAACACAATCAAAACACATTTTGTCTTTAACATCCACCTTCTATAACACTTGCACTCGAAAAGGAGTAAGGTTCGTTTGAACCTTTTTCTATATATATATATCCAAATCAACACGGTACTGCACATCCGTACTAGTTGATCATGATGACCCATCACCTACACCTGTTCTTCTTCTTCCTCCTTGTTCTCTTGCCAACCATGGTAACACCACATTGCAAGCTGGAGCAGGTTGATAATCCTACCACCAATAGCATCGGACACGATGACTCCCTTAAATACAAAATAGCTGCTATGCTAACCATCCTTTTAGCTGGTGGAGTTGGTGTTACCATCCCTCAGCTTGGTAAGAAAGTGGAAGCTCTCAACCCCGATAACGACATCTTTTTCATGATCAAGGCTTTTGCTGCTGGTGTCATTCTAGCCACCGGTTTTATCCACATCCTACCCGATGCCTTTGAACATCTAACTTCTCCATGCCTTCCTCATAACCCATGGGCTAAATTCCCCTTTGCAGGTTTTGTAGCCATGACTTCTGCCATCGGAGCCCTTGCAGTCGACACCTACGCAACCAGTTTTTATAGAAAGTTGCACTTCAATAAGCAGCAAAAGCCACCACAGGTGCACGCGGAGTCTGGGGGCACTACTACTAGTGGTGACGATCATTCCACTCATCTTCATGTCCATGCACATGCCACAGATGGCCATGCTCATGGCACCTCCTTCATATCATCTCTCGAATCAGAACTCATTAGGAACCGTATCATATCACAGGTACGAATATTACAAACTTAATTAATTAATTACTATATGATGTATGTATGTATATATGACATGGAAATTACGCGTGTTTTGTTATATTAATCAGGTGTTGGAGCTGGGAATCATCGTTCACTCCGTCATAATTGGACTCTCACTAGGGGCATCTCAAAGTATCTCAACCATAAAGTCTCTACTTGCAGCTTTGTCATTTCATCAATTCTTTGAAGGCATGGGACTTGGTGGTTGCATCTCTCAGGTGTTACTTCCATCTCCATGTAGAATAGGAAAATATTTTGTGATGAAATTCTAGCATCAGTTGATCTAACCTTTTTGGTAGATCCATCTTCATATATAACATTAATAATCCATATGTAATTGCTAACTAATATCCAATCTACTAGAGTATTAATTAGGTAGGTGTAATTTTAATTGGTTGCTGACAAATTGTGTTGGGCATGCATATGATATAACTGCAGGCAAAGTTTAAATCTGTGTCAAGCGCGATGATGGCAATATTTTTCTCCTTGACGACACCAATAGGGATCGCGGTAGGTATTGGAATATCAAACGTTTACAGAGAAGACAGCAATACATCTGTGATAACGGAAGGAATCTTGAACTCTGCTTCAGCTGGTATACTCATTTACATGTCATTGGTCGACCTACTAGCCGCAGATTTTATGAACCCAAGGATGCAAAACAATTTGAAGCTTCAGTTAGGGGCAAATGTTTCACTTCTTCTTGGGGCTGGATGTATGTCATTCTTGGCCATATGGGCTTAATTAATCAATATACATACATCCATTAGTCATATAGTTTCTTCTTTAGTTAACTTTTAGGCCATTAATTAATTAACATTTTACGACAATCGTCTACCTTGTAATTTTTTCTTGGTTAACTAATGAACTTAATTGTTGAAGGCCATGAATCGATGACAGCAAATGGTGAAAAATTAATTAAAAAGCCGCTAGCTAGGTGAGGGTTCGATTACTACATGCCATCTCTACTGTCTACATGCCATACATAGGTGAAATTAAGAAAGAGCTTATACTTTAAATCATGATTTGTTGTGCCCTTAAAAAAAACCTACAAAGAAAATAAACAAGCAGAGGGTGGAGGTAACATTGTTCATTAGACATTGGTGCCAACTTCAACTACTATCCATCCAAGTTAATTACCCTACTTTTGAGTAAATGGGGATCCAGGAAAGAAAAAAGTATTCTGTCAAAAGATCTTCCAACTTAAATGTTGGGTTGCATTACAAATAGGAATCATTATTTAATTGATCTCTCATCCTTTTTATTTGGTTTAATAAATTGTTGTCTTTAAAAAGAGAAAAAGTAAACAAAGTATGGATCCATATATAGTTGGTAAGATTTTTGCACTTCAAGCAGGATGATGATGTATCTAATTTGAAGTTAATTATGGGGTTTGTATTCTTAACAATTGGCAAGATCATTACATTTACAGAAGCACAAAAATCAAACAACTTATATACATAAACACACAAGAGAATAACTAACATTGGTCACTACTTTGTGCCAAGAAATGAACTTATGAAATTTATTTTCTTTTTGATTAATTATATCTACTTAAAATGGGAATTTGATTACAACTTTGCAAAAGCAAAACAGAATGTCAAAGCTAGCTAGGTTGTATAGTTAAACAAATTTAATTAAGAAGCAACCACAACTTAATTTACTATTTCTTTATTGATTCCCTTCGTTTTCGGCCACTAATTAGTTTAACATATACTACAATCCTTTATCATCATCAAAGTAAAATATGCTAACATGAACAACACAAAGAAGAATAGTAATCCTTGATTATGTGAAATTAAGAAATGAACTCATCTCACATTGTGGTGGATTTAAGCCATTCTAGCTCAAGCTACATATTCAACACCTATATATATATATATATATATATATATTAATAAAGATTTTGGATTTTGTTTTTAAATGAGAAATGAGTGGTTTAATTATTTGTGAGCAACACAAGAAGTAAGTTTTGATTAGAAAAGAAAGAGTAGTACAAGTGTAAGGAGCAAATTAAAAGATTTTGTTGTGGATATGGATGGGGAAGGGAAAGCCTAAAGACTTGAAACAGGCAACAAACACCAATGTTGCGGCTAACCAGGTGTCTGGCTCTTCCAACCTCCACCACCACCCTTCAGGATATCGCTTCAAACCAACCCAATGGTACCCTCTCATCTCTCTCTCTCTCTTTCTATCTTTCTTTCATTCTATATATATCTATATCTATATATATAGTATGTATATATGTATATGCTTTATCTTGTATAATACAGAGTATTTATTTATTTATGCGAATTCCATAGGAGGAACTTCCTGGCAATTGTGTTCCTCCCATATTTTCATGTCTGGAATCATTACAAGATTAGAATATATAATAATAATACTTTTGGAATTTCTTTTTTCACAACAACTTGGGGGATAATGCGACCTAATTAAATTTCACCCAATCCTGCAAGCTATATGATTCCATCCATATGTCTAAAATGTTTGATAACTACATTTAATTAAACGCCATGAAAAAGTATTACGAATTGATTGAATATTGGTTGTGTGATAGTACCAAAATCTGAACCTATTTTTATGTAATTGCTACCAGGTGTGATATTGACGAGTCTAAACATTTGCCATTTTTGGTTAGTATGCAATTTCTTCCCGGATGTGTAATGTGTTTGCCATTAAGTTAGAAAAATCTCAGGCTACTTGGATATATGAGTGATGATGCCTTGTCTTTTCTCTAAATTGAAGGACCCATTGCAAATATAACTTGCTTTCAGGAGTAGACATGCTCAAAGTTTGAGGCTTTGCAATCTTTTTACAGAAAGCTATGACTGGAAAACTCCTCCAGACTGTGTAATGGAAAGACCTTCAGCTAGACTTAAGTGATAGTTATCTTGGCCAAATAAATTGATTGAAATATCCTTCATCTTCTACACTTCATGCAGTTACAATCTGCAGATGTCACTGCTTCTAGCTATAGGGACACAGAGTGCAAGAATAGAAAAGGATGCTAACATGAATAGTTCATATCATCATATGTGTCTCTTGGTGTATGTATATTTTCAAGAAAAAAGTTCCCCCCTTCTTTTTTCCTTCCATATCCATATTCCTGTTACTATGATTCTATTTTCAGTCTTTTCCTTAGCAAGCATACTATACTTTTCAAATTTGGAATTATTATGTGACATTTCATGTATGGCCTTAGCATGTTCTGTAAAGTATATGTGTAATACTAACTACCAACAAACAGTAACATGTGTACCTTGTTTATTAATAATGGGATGGTTTTGCAGGTGTTGCAAAGGTTATCCTAAAGAAAGGGAAAACCCAGCTCTTTCGCGATGGGAGCCCAATGGTTTATAGTGGGGCAGTTGATAGAATCATTGGTAGACCACCCCCAAAAACAGGTGACGTTGTGCTGGTGGCTGATGGGACACAAACGCCAATTGGTTGGGGCTTGTACAATTCTTTCTCTATGTTCTGCGTTAGGCTCATGCAGCTAGAGGAGGAAGCATCAGGGTATGTATGATTGTATTCTACTATAGTGTTTTGGCAACATCATGTTACCTACACTGCAAAGTTGATTTCTTTTATTAATTAATAAATTTGGATTGAATGGTGCAGAGATCCTTCTTGTGCACTGAACGTGGAGAAGCTGCTTGAAACAAGAATAGATGCAGCGATCAAATTACGTAAGAACTTGGGGATCCCTTCTGCCAATACGAATGCATATCGTCTTGTAAATAGTGAAGGAGATAGGTATTATGTTTTCTTTTGGTCAATTAATGTGCATATATTTTGAAGCGTCCTATGCGCTTGAGAGAATGAGGTGGTCATGAGGACATGGTTTATTGTTATTGTTATGGAATGGGAACAAAATCACATTTATAACACAAAACTTGATGTTAGTGATTTTAGTGTCATCAACCATCTTAGAATAATTGTGATTTACTTTGGATCGATTTAAGTGATAGCAAATATAATGTGAGTTAGGAGGTGTGGAGTGCACACATTCAAATGTTGCCTTTATCATCTTAGAGATCCCTGTTTGTAGTACTCCTTTACTAACTTACTGATCGAACTTTCGAAACTCGTTGACCCCAGGGTATAACAACACCTGCCCCCTAACATTTACCTTGTCCTCAAGGTGGAAAGAGAAAGAAAAAGAAAAAGTACTGATACACTACTACAATTAAAAATGGGATACTTGCAGCTATTGTTCCAGGAAGTCTTTCAACTTTATCTTTGCATCAGCTGGTGAAGTCCCTGACCCCTTGATTTTTTGTTCCCATATCTGGAATCTCTAGCCTCGCATTGGTCAGCCAATACAAGAAAAAATAAAAGAGATCCACAAGGGAAAACAGAAATTTATAGTTGAGAAACCTTAAAGTTCCTAACCTTTCTTGGCTATTTTACTATCTGTTCTGCATAATCACGCCAATCATTTCAATGATTACACTTTTTACAGATTGTCAGGCCTTATAATTGATGTCTTTGGCGATTTAGCCGTGATAGCCTCCTCAGCCGCTTGGGTTGAGAAGTACAAGCAGCATATTAAGAAGTGTATTAGTGATTTCAATGTGGTGAAGACTATAATCTGGAGGTCATCAACCGAGATATTGAAAGAAGAAGGGTTAGATTTGGCTGATCTAGATCAAGAAGAGTTATCTGAATCTCCCGAAAGGGTGAAGGTAAAAGATATTATAGTTTCATCTTTCAACCAGTTCCTGAACCATGAACTGATCTACAAGCTGTTTATCAGTATGCATATCTAGTGTCTAATCAGGTTTCATGGATGGATCTTCTTAAGCAACTTATGCTGGTCTTTGTTCGCTTCACCTGTTTTCTTATCCTCAATTTCCCTAATTCATGCTCACATTGGTGGAGACACTTTATTGGTAAAATCAATTATTTGGTTAGCCACCTTCTTCAGACAGGCCGGTTTATTTACTAAATAAATATTATATATTTCTTTTGTGTGCGACTACTGAGGGAGTTCGGTTTGGTTGTGTTAAATATATCTATCGATGTAACAATTCAGGATGCAAGAGTTTTAGTATTTGAGAAGCACTTTCTGTTGCTTCATGTCAGGTTGTGGAGAATGGGATATCCTATATGATTTCATTGGATGGACAAAAGACAGGATTCTATGCTGATCAGCGGGAAAACCGTCAATTCATATCGACCATCTCTGATGGTCAAAAAGTACTCGACATGTGCTGCTATACTGGTGGCTTTGCACTAAACGCTGCACGTGGTCATGCTTTGAATGTCACTGGTATCTACCACTTCTCTATTTTGCGTCGTGATGACATCTTTGTTTCTATTGCTTGATGATTATGTGTTTGAATATAATTTCTCCATCATATTCGTTTCGTCATCATAACTTTTTATTTGTGGTGCTTTTGAGGTTATTTTGTGTGCATCTCTACTGGCTTAGATTTTGATATGATTAACTATTGGACCTGCCTTCAATTCAATCATTATGCTTCAAGAGCACAAGTATCATGAAGTGATTGGCTTTCGATTTAGTTCCTATAATGATACATAAGCCGAAGAGCAAATGGAAAAACCTAACCACCTGTGTAATTAAACTTCATATGTTAAATCTCGCTACCTCATCGTAATATTTTCATGCAACCATTTCTTCTGCACAACTAAATTTCAACAATGGCAAAAGGTGGACATGAAACAAAATATAGAATGGAGATGACAAATGCATATAGATGGTTTCCATATGTCCTTGCAGGTCTAATAGATACTTAGATAGCATGCTATGGCTCTAACCAATATCCTATCCATGATAGGGACAATTGACAAAATGAACTATTTTTTCCATTATTTTCCTATCCATGATAATCCAAAAAAATTCCATCAAAAACTTTTGTGAGTAGAAGAGAGATACATAGCCTCAATGCCATTTCCAAGGGGACATCCATTCTGTGTGGACAACAACGGCATTATTTGTCAAAATAAATTGAAAGTAATTTTTTCTACCTGGAAGACATGTAATATTGGAGAACATACACACTCATGCACTGAGATATGCCTCCGGAATTGGTTGTTGAAGCTTCTTTCTGCATTACTGCTTTACTACAAAAGCAAGCCTGAATTTGGGTACTAAACTTATCACGTGTGTTATAATGGGACATGCGTTTTTGTTCCTTTTTCAGCTCATCTTTAATGCTACTATATGCTCTCATCCAAGTTGCTTTCCTAATGTTCATTGATTCACAGGTGTTGATACATCATCTCCTGCTTTGGAACTAGCCAACCAAAACATCGTCCTTAACAACCTGGATCCAGGGAGGATATCATTCTTGAGACAAGATGCAACTGCTTTCATGAAGAATGCTGCTTCTCGAAATGAAGTATGGGACATAGTCATTATGGATCCCCCTAAGTTGGCTCCTCGGAGAAAGGTATTGCAATAATGACTCCATCAATTGAGAATTAATGGTTTTAGAACAAGTGTTTTCTTCTCTAACCTCTTAAGAAGAATAAATGAAACGCCATATAATGTGAGTATTCAAAGAGCTTCTAGTATAAATCCGTTAGCAACTTATGATGTCAAGATATTACAATGTTTAATTGCCAATGCATTAAGAGCCACTTAGGATATCAACGTTACAGGTAAGTATGAAATATTTTGATGGTTTGGTAGGAATGGACCACCACATCAAATTGAGTGCCTTTTACTTTATGTTACTTGTTATGATCCATATACAGCAGATTTATCCAGTTTCTGTTCTATAGAGAATGGATGTATTACAAGATTTCATCATCTTAGAGCATGCAGAAAAGCTTTAATTGCTTGCCATCTTAGAGCGTGCACAAAAACCTTCTGTATAAGTTCTTTTTGTACTTTCTGAAGTCAGTTCCAAAAGGTGGAAATCCTTGTATCAATTAATATATCAACTTTATAGTTGCTAAAGCTCATAGAAGTTGAAGATCTTAAAAGTTATACCTGTGGTCTCGTTGTTCTTTCTTTGCTATCATTCTCTGAATATGTTACACTATTACATTGGACATTTAATATCATGAGCATCACCATTCTCATCTGAGACGAGGGTTTTTGGGACCTGGTGGCGTTCCATGGTGACTTGCAGGTAAACATGTTTTGACATGTGTAGTGCTATATAATAATGGTATTCTGGTTTTTGCTACCAGGTTCTACAAAGTGCAAGTGGGATGTATAGGAATTTAAACTCACTGGCCATGAGGTTAACTAAACGGGGTGGGTTTCTGATGACTTGCTCGTGTTCAGGAGCTATGACACAAAGTGGGCAGTTCTTGCCTCTTCTTCAGGCTAGTCCCCTACTGCCTTATATTTATGTTTTCAAGCAAAGATGAAAATTTAGACAATTGTTATCATCTTTACTATAGTAACTACCTAATTTCATGTTCTCCTCTCTGGACATATAATCAGATAATCCACCCGCACTGTTGTTTTACTGATAGTGGAGTGGGTATTATTTGGTGCCTGTGAATGGAACGGTTTGATCACAAAGTCTGTTTTTATTGATGTTTGTAGGGTGCTGCATCAATGGCTGGTAGGAAGATAACAGTGATACGCCAGGGGGGTGCAGCATGTGACCATCCTATTGACCCATCTTATCCAGAAGGAGCCTACCTTTCCAACATTTTATTGAGAGTAGTTTGAACATGGATCGGCTTCCACTGGATCACAAGAAAAAGAAGAGAAAACAAAATAGAAAGTTAGGGTTTCTTTTTCCTTTTTGTTGTTGATCATGTATTGTTGGAGATGGACTCAGTTTGGAATGAGAATGAAATATCGTCCTTGTTTACAGTACTTGCTAAAAAGCATGAAAACCTTTTGGTGTGCAAACCCTTTTAGACCTTGACCCCTTCCTTGGTCATGTAACAAAAACCTTGGGCAGGATTTAAAGAAAAAAAGCAAGTCCCAGCATTGTCTACCAATCCATAAGCTTTCATGGTATGGTTGTTGACAGATGCCTCAATTTAACAACTATGTGATGTTGGTCCTTTAAGCTATATTCTATCAGCTTATGTTGACCTGTTTAAATGGTTTTGATTGAGGCAGACAGAAGATGATGGCAAAGTTATTGGCTGACAAATGATTTTTGCAAGTGTGGAGTAAAAGAAGTTTAAGGGATGCATAATATTATATGAACACTAAAACTGAACAATCCAAGCAGAAAGTGTTGCAGGTAAGAATTTCATGTCACAAGTTGCAACTTGATAAGGCCACCTTACTATTTTCATACACAATACAACAACTTTTGCTACTTTCTTCTCAAGTCTTTATCCACTAGTTACATTTCAAAGAATCGATGTCAAAAGAAACAGACGTTAGAATACATACAACACCACAACATATATCCCTTTTAGCCGAGTTATGCATCAATCAATGACCACCTGGATTACGATTCCAAGACAAATAAGATGGATCTCCGAGACGCCTGCAGCAGAGGATGACAACATATTAGTGCTGTTCAACACATTAATTGATTAAGTATGGTGTACTGGCCTGCTTCATTAATCTTTTCCTATGAAAGGGCAAGTGTAGTAGTATGGAAATAAAGTTGTGCAACTAAAGGAAGAAATCATGCCACCACTTGTTTCATACTCATGCATGCTTTTAATGGCCCTATCATTACGTAAACTAGCCATCTAATTTATATTTTACTTACGAAGGGAAAGCATGGATGTTAAAGGAACCTATGTGATCAAGTCGTTTATACTCGCCTTACATTAATAGGAGTGATCACCTTATGGCAATCCCACATTATGATATTCAAGATTTATTATACTTGAATACTTCGCTCACCTTGGGTTAACCAGATATATAATGGTGAAAGTCATAGCTAGTAAAAAGCACAAGCCACCAACAGCAAGATACGCAATGCCAATGAAGTTGTTCTTTCCACCAAGCCAGCTGGTGGTAGACAGCACAAGTTTCTTCTTGCCATTGAAACTGTAGGTGTTGTAGTTGTTCTGCATTATCACATTTATTACATCACCTGCCTGAAGATCCACCTCTATCCTCCCATACAGCTTCCTAAAGGTTGGAAGAGCTGCAGTCCGCATCCATACGATGAGGTCTTCCTGCCGACTTAACTACAAATATGTGCCAATCCACAAAAATAAGTTCTTGTCAGCTACTCATATTGCTTTTCAGCCACAGAAGAACGATAAGAAAATCTACAATATTAAATTCAGTACGATGTTGTCTAATTCTAGTCTCTAGACCAACCAGGGTACATTGATCTCTAACCAAAAAGCAACATGCTTTCCTGACAATTTTGGCAGAGAGAAAAAAATATATTTTCAACACAAGATTGCCAGAAGAAAAATGATAATCGTGGGGCCTTTACCAACCATCAAACCAATTGAACCTAATTTCAGATGAAATAGTGCAGCCAAAAATCAATAGAATCCTTGTAACAAATAATGGTTAGTTAAGAGGCTTGCTTACTGGTATGGATTCATTGAGATGTGCACCACCAATTAGAGTTCCATTTTGGAAATTTTTAGGAAAGACATCTTTGCCGAACTTATGATCCCTGTCGCTTTTCCATGCTATACCAGTCTTGTTTACAGGCAATTGCTGATTGTCATTAGTGAAGAAGCTATAGGTGTCATTGAACATACTCCAGGCTACAAGGCCACAAGGCACTATTGACATTTCATTTGCATTATCTTCAGGCTTACAGGAACTTGTGTCATTTTCATGACTTAGGCTCCTCAATTGCTGATCACTTCTGCTCTTAACATACCTGCAAATAACAAACATGCTTAGCCTTAAATTGAGAGTGGATTAACTCTCTGTTGGCACCAAGGGAAGAAACGGACAGGAGGGTCAAATAAGTTTTAACCAACCTTTCAAATACAACTCTATTAGAACATTAACTATTATCATCAGTTACCTCCTAAAACAGGTGTCAAATGAGTTGCTATATAGCTTTGAAGCTTACAAGGATTGTATTGTTTTCTCACTAAAAAAATGCAATAGCCAGAATAAACTTTTACCGACCATGATATAAGCCTACGACTAAGTAGGAAGTATAATATGATATAGAACATACAATACATTTTAGAGCTAAAAAGGATCCATGGCAATTTTGATCAAAACTACATAAATAAACAGTGTGTGTTATACCACAAACACAGAAATAAATAAATTTTTTGTGTTCTTGTTGGGGAGCCAAGTTAAGGCTTGAAAGTGCAAATATCAAAGAATGAGTGATAGTGCTACATAAACATGTATCTAATAAACCAAATACAATTATTTATAGAAGTAATGTACCTTCGATGATTCTGATAAAAGTTGTCAAGCTGATAATAGACATAAATAGGCTGCTTCATATGCTTTGGCACCTAAATCACATACATTTAAAGAGATTATTATGTTATGTTACCAGAAAGGAAAGGAGGAAGTAAATGAGATTTGATTTGAAGACTTACAGTGAGGGTTCTATTGCAGGTTTTATCCGCAACGGATTGTATATATCGGACCTTGTCAGTCTTTGAGCCGGATGGTGCGCATTCAGCATCATAACGATCAATAATTTCAACTACCTATTTATTTGTGTTTTAAAACAAGAAAAATTAACAACTAACAACAAAGTAAAAAAGAAAGAAAGAACATACATATTGATATCAGCATACATACATCGCTAGAAGCAAAGAGGGATGCAAGTCCAATTGGTACAAAAACGATGGTCACAAGCAAGAATGCTGAAATCACCTGCAGCACAGAAAAGAAAAAAGGTTATTTCTTGATGGTGGATCGTTGAATGTAGGAGGAAAAAGAAGAAAGAAACGCACCCATCTTGGAGTAAGAATTGGTTTACAGGCTGGGAGTTCCTGCTGGGTAAACCTAGAATCTAGAATTCAAAACAAATAGATATATATATATACATCATAATAATCAATTCAAGCATCATATTCATCATATCTGGTGTTTATTGTTATTAAAGAAAAGAAAGATTTACTTACACTTGGGTCTCTTGGAATTTCTCCTTGGAACAGAGGATTCCAGAGAAGAAGAAGTGGAATTCATCGAAAGAAAGCTTCTTTATCTATCTTTAAATTAAAGAACATGAACATGAAGATGAAGATTAAGCAAAGCAAATTCCCCCAAAGAGAAACAACTCAAATGATAATAAATAAATAAATAAATAATAAATTGGAGGAAACAAGAGAAGAGAAAGGGGAAAGGGGTTACTTTTTATCTACTCTTCTTTGACCTTGAAGAAAACAAGTCTCTCTGAAGGCCGCCGGCATCTCCCTCTCCTTCTCCTTCTAAACTAGAATGAATCTACTCCATTACTATTTATTATTTTATGATATCTTGTAAATTCTTTTTTCTTTTACTAAATGTTTTCAAATACATTCATTATTTGTTTCATCATCATATTACATGATTTGTGCTATTATCAATGATAATTTATCTGCTTTGTTAGATAAACGTGATAATTTTATTTTACAAGGTTACCCTTTGGTGTTGGACAAAAACGGAAAAACGTCCATAACTTTTGCTACGGGAGTCCGTTTCAGCCCTACGAACTATCAAAACGAAGCAATAGATGAGGAGTACGTTTCCAGCGTTTCGGATTTTGGAAATAAAACCTTATTCGGCCACAATCAGGTAAATTGCACGACATGTCTTTTTCGGCTTTTTGAATGAATGAATATAAAATTATAATTTATAGCTTCCTTTTTCGGCTTTTTTCATTTCCAAAATTCGAAACGCTGGAAATGTACTCCTCGTCTATAGCTTCGTTTTGATAGT
>LUCG01256943.1:0-12328 GCA_001633085.1 Carthamus tinctorius | reverse complement strand
GGGAGGGTTGGGAAATATGGCTGTGTGTAGCCTTAAGGCAGTGGCGAAATCTAGAACAAAAAACCACGTGGTTTCTTAATTAAGTTTAGCCCGAAAAATAAAATAAAAGTGTCAACTATACTTTTGTGAGGTCGGGTCACTAAAATTAAAAATCAAACATATACCCAATAGTGATGTTTTAAAGTTCTTAAAATTATACTCGACGAGGTCTTATACCTTTTTAATTAACTTTTTCAATATACGAACTAAATAATCACTCAAAGTTCGGTCACCCGTTTTGTTGTGTGTACTCGTCTTTATCAACTTCATTGTTGAAAATGCACGTTCCACACTTGATGTTGCAACTGGTAAGATCAATGCAAGTTTCAAGAGAAGATAAACCTTAAGAAATATTATATGCTTCTTTGTCACTACAATTGGAAATCGAATTGTGAATTGTGAATTTGATTGCAAATTTGATTGCAAACTGCGAATTGCAATTTGGGGATCGCGAAGTCGAATTGCCAAGTTGAAGTCGATGTTGAGTAGAAGATGAAGCGTCGATCTCTAGTCAATCGGCCATGGCCTTTTTGTTTTACTTTAAAATTAGATTATGGGTTTTTAGGCCATACTTAAAATTGTTGGACCTTAAACAAAAAAAATCAAAAAACAATAACAAAATTTAGAGCGCAGAGAGAATCAAACCTCCAACCTCCTATATATAGCATGGAGTGTTATCCAACACAATACCATAGTTTTAGTTTCCCTTAAATGCTAAACAAATATTTAAGGCAATTCCTCTAAACTTGTTAAGGTAGGTCCTAAAAAAATTTCTATATAACTTATAAAAACAATAAAAAAATTTAGGTAGGTCTCGAGATCTACCTACTCTAAACGTAAATTTGACCTTGGCTCTAAGGTTTGTGTGTGATGCTACGTCAAGCATCCACCACCTTGGCATTCTACTAAATTGGAGTTGCAATCTATATACAATGATCTCAAATGATCTAATCAATCTCTTATATGTGAGCATGAAGCCTTTAAAAGAAATCTTCTAATGTCTTCCTTTCATTGGGTCAAAAATAGATTTAAAAAACATGTTATTAAAAGGACTAATCGGTGTTGTAATCCAGCTTTCTTCTTTGTAATTCTTCCTTTGCGTCTAGCGTCTTGTTTCACCGTTCATTTTTTTTGTCTATATCCTTATTTTTAGAAGGATCTCCAAGGCTATGACTAGACTAATCACGTTAAATTGTGACTGCAAGAAATAGTAAACTCAGTGGCCACAATTGTTGTGTATGCCTGAAATCAAACTCTGGACAGATAGGATATTCCACCACATTATCCAGGACCTTAATTAACCACTAAGTGACGACCCTTGTGGTTAAAATGTTTGTATCCTTAACGACAAGTAAAATGCCACCCAACACAAAAAACATAAAAATATATTTACTTCTAATGAATTTGTATACACAATCATGCATCAACTATATTTACCTCAAAACCAAATGAGATAACAACTTCATGGACTTAACTTGTGGTACCACCCATGGGACACCTGTATGAGTCCAAATGGATTTTTATTAGTTATGGAACAGCTGATTGAGAATTAGAGGATGGTGTTGTACTTTTTGGAACATTTATATTAGCTCTTGTTGTATTTCTTCATTTCTAGGGACTGATATGATGTTCTCTTTATGTAATCTTTTTCCTTTCAATAATCTATAATACATGTAATTCTCTTGTATGTGGATTTTGCATGAAATTGAACCATCTACACTCTAAGATTGTGCATGTTGTCATTTGGTTAAATATCATAAAAGATAATGCTTATGAGCCATGACAATGGTTGTTGGAGTTCATATTAGCTAGACTTGGACCATTTATCCTTCCCAGTTTCATATATGTTGGAACATCTTTTATCTTCTCATCAAAAGCCTTCTAGGCCCTTTTGGAGATTAATACACACACATATAGTGTATGTATGTGTGTATGTATGTAAATGGAGGTTTCACATCGATCATTTGGAGAGTCTTAGAAGAGAATTTTTTCTTGGGTCAGAAGAAGNGAATTGGGGTCAGTGCTCAGAAGTAAAGAGAACGTAGGGCTCGACATAGGAACTATAGTTGTTTCGAACATTTCCCTCCTCATTAAATGGGCTTAGAGATGTAGGAGTGAATCAAATTCAATTTGGGTGAAAGTAATAAAGTTGATTTATGGTAAAGATGGTGGTCTTAAATTGGAACAGGGGCACACAAATAACTCCAGCCCTTTGGGAAAGTGTGATTGTCGCCGTCCATTCCTTGAGAACGCTAAACGTGAACTTTCATGATTTGTGTGTGAAACAGGTCAAGAATGGATTGAGTACAAACGACTTTCTAGACAGAATGATGGAAGGGCCCTTCCCCTTTTGAATCTCGTTTTCCTAGACTTTTTGCTTTAGAAAATGAGACTCAAGCGTCGGTGGTAAAGAGGATCAGATTCGGGAATTCTTGGGATTGTGTAGACCTATTCGAGATAGATGTGAAGCTGAGGAACTTGATCTATTAAAGGAAACACTAAAGGACTGTGAGTTGTCTGATAAACCAAATTGGTGGAGGTGCAGTCTAGTTTCAAATGGTATATTCTCTGTCGGATCCATGAGATGTGTCATTGAAAACATATACCTGGGTGTGGATGATAAAGAAACAATATGGAACCCTTTGACACCTCCAAGAGTAAAAATATTCATGTGGAGGGTTGTGCTTGATAAAGTTCCTACCAAAAGTGTGGAGATTTATCGTGAGTAGGTGGTTGATTATGTTTCCCACGGATAAGCCTTTGGAGTCGACGATTAAAGTATTGGATATTTAAACTAAACTTAGTTTAAGTATTAAATATGTAAATACTATATATATATATATATATATAGAGAGAGAGAGAGAATTTGTATATATGTAGTTATTAGTAAAGAGGTGTGATGATCCAATTGAAAGGGTGTGATGGTTCATGAATAACCACCTTCATCCAAACCGTCACAATGGTTCAAATCAACACCACCATTCGAACAGTTACAATGGTTCGAAGACACCTCTTCGTTGCCTATATATAGGAATCATATGTATTAGATTTCAAATGTGATTTCTTAGAAATAAAACAAAACTTTGGATGATTATTTCTTGCTATTTGTATATTTCAATCCAACAATTGGTATCAGTCATCATCTACCATTCATCAAGAAACTGAGAAATCCACCAAATTCGGCGCCGAAGATTCAACAGAAGAACATCACAGAAAGGGGTTCGATTGGAATTAAAGGAGATACCCAGGGCGGCCGAATTCTAGAAGAAAACTACTACCATCTAGCACCCAACCGGAGAAAAAGGGGACTTACCTTAACCGGAACAGGAAAAGACCGGAAAACCAATCGATCAGTAGGACCATCGATCGAGAGCAGGGTTAACCACCGATCGAAAATAGCAAAGGCAGCAAGCACCGTAACCGCGATCAAGGCAGGGGCACTGTCGATCAAAAGGAAATAGATGGATACTCGATTTGAATAGTCAAGAAACGCCACACACAGAGAGGAGCGGTGACACACACTCGCGACCAAAGAAGAAGCAACAATTAAAAAAAGGGAAGAAAGAAAAAAAAAATAGAAGAATGAAGTTTTGTCCAGCGAAAAAAGAACCAGGGGACTGTTAAGAGGCAGTTGGTTTGATTCGTCCCACATAACAGGAGAAGACATTAGTTTTTGTCCAGTGAAAAAAGAACCAGGGGACTGTTAAGAGGCAATTGGTTTGATTCCCCCCGCAAAACAGGAGAACACAGTAGTTTGTCCAGTGAAAAAAGAACTAGGGGACTGTTATAGACAGTTGGTATGATTCGCCCCGTAAACAAGAAAGAAAGATTTTTTTCGCTCAAGAAGTTTTTTAAGGAGCCGAAAAATTGGAAGAAAGAAGAAAACGGTCAATGCCCGAATCACCCAAGGAAAATAAAGGAGGGATGGATTCCGGAACATCAAAGAAAATTGAAGGAGGGATGCCAATGACCTTCCAATGCCCGATTCTAAGTTCCACGAATTATACTCTTTGGGCCGTGAAGGTTAAAGTATTGTTTAATGTCTATGGAATATGGAAAGCACTCGAACCAAAAGGAGATGGGGATATAAAGAAAAACACAATGCCTATTGCTTATCTCTTTCAAGCTTTGCCCCAATAACTCGTTCTATAAGTTGTCATCATACGAATGCCTCAGATATATGGGAAGACTTGAAAGCTCGATTCGTTGGTGCTGATAAAGTCAAGGAGGCTAGACAAACATTAGAATCAGAATTTGAATACTTGAAAATGACTGACTCAGAATCACTCGATGAATTTACCTGGAAAATTAGTTAACTTGTGTCACAAGCAAACAATCTTGGATCTACAATAGAGAACAAAACATTGGTTCGAAAACTTCTAGGGTTTGCGCTAGCAAAATTCATTCAAATTGTTGCTGCAATTGAACAATTTGCTAATCTTAATACCATGTCACTTCAAGAAGCTGTTGGCAGATTAAAAGCCTATGAAGAACGCATTAAGAAGCCAAACAAGGAAGAGGATACACATGATGGACTTCTATACGCCAAAACAGACGGAAAAGAAGAAGACAAAGAGCATAGTTGTGAACGTTACGGTTATAGAAAGTCAAATCAAGATATCAAAGAAAGAGGTCGTGGTAGAAACTGGAAATCGTGGAGAAACAAAGATGGTAACCAACATCAACAAGAAAAGGTCAGATAAAATGTTTCAAGTGCAACAAAGTTGGACAGTTCAAATATGAATGCCCAAAGAAGGAGGAAGTAAACTTGGCTCAATACAAAGACGACAAACCAACAATTGGTGCAACACTACTATAGACGAGCCTTGAAGAATGGAAGACCTCATTTAACTATGTTTAGTTTAAAAGGGAGTATTGGATATTTAAACTAAACTTAGTTTAAGTATTAAATATGTAAATAGTATATGTATATATGTGTATATATATAGGGTCAGGAGCATTAGCATCGTGCCACGTGGCAATATTAAGTCTGAATATTCATGCTTTATTCAGACTGAGTGAATAAAGCTTTATTCAGTCTGAATAAAGCTTAGACGCCGATTCAGATTGTCACGTAGCGCAATTGTGTTGGTCCCCACGTTCACAATGAAAGATGAGTTCACATTTGAATTTTCCTCTCTCTATATATATATAGAATGTGTATATAGGTAGTTATTAGTGAAGAGGTGTGATGGTTCAATTGAAAGGGTGTGATGGTTCATGAATAACCACCTCCATCCAAACCATCACAATGGTTCAAATCAACACCACCATTTGAACAGTCACAACGGTTCGAATATCAGATTTCAAGTGTGATTTCTTATAATAAAATAAAACTTTGGTTCTTGCTATTTGTATATTTCTATCCAACATAAAGGGGTCAATTCAACTTGCAAGGATAGCCAAGTCAAAAAAGCGAGATTGAAGCAAATGTTTTCATCGGCTGTTACTGTTTGTGGTGTTTCCAGAATAGGTGCGCTTTTGAGAGTCCTCCTCTTCGTAAAGACTCTCTCTTTAGATCAAATTGTCGAAAAGTTGTTCATTTGGTTATTATGTAAGGAAAGCGATAAAGACCCTCTAAAGTGGAGATATATATATATCATCCTATCGATTGTATCAAGTAATGTAATGTTGTTGTTTTCTTTTTTTGCTAGCTTCTTGCCAGCCATCATTTTCTATACTTGAGTCCAGCATGATGCACTTCTAACTAATTGATCATGTTGTATGCTGGAACTGATCAAATTCAAAAATGTGCCAAGTTCAGCTGATTAATTTTGTATTAATTAACAAAGTTAATTTATCAGATAACTTATAATTTGGTCTTACAAAAAAAATTGGTCAGTTTACTCTTTCACATGGAGGATCAAGATATTCTATTTAATTAATTCCCACAACTACACCTTCTGCATACAAGTACAAATTAACATCGAGCTACTATTAATTAGTCAAGTATATGGTTGTTTGTTTTTTCACTTCTGTGCTTCACCATGTGATATATGTCAACAACTAATTTCAAATTCTTGATACGAATTATTCTCGCTTTGGCAGGCCGTACCGCTTGATTAAAACGTGTCACGAACTCATGTTTGCTTGCCCCTCACACACACACACACACGCGTACGTACTACGTGGATCTAATTAAAGCTCTTCGATCGTACCGCTTCATTTGTTTCTCGCTTTATTATTACCTAAACTCGCGGTGTCTTTTATGGTTTTTATTGCTTTATGGAAAGCTCTCCCAGCTGATGGCTATAATGCTGAAATAGTCTGCATATATAATGTGTACAGTTAATTTAATTGGGGTGTCATTTCTCATATTGGTTTTAATAACAATCTGCAGAGAATAGTACCAACTTTATTTTTGGTCATTAAGGTGTTATTAATTGTTATATGGCACTACAAGGAAAAAGCTTTTTGGATGGGATATGTGATGATACAAATATTATTATTCCTACATGCTTTATATATATATAATTCATTATAACTTGCTGTTGGGTTTTCTATATATATGATGATGATCTTGATTATATATGGATATGAGTAGGTAGCAAGAAATTGTGATAAGATATATATTGCAATTGAGATGATATATACAAATTAAGCTGCTTTTGGTAGCAAGGTGTCAAATCATAAGATGAATATTGGTGAATTAAGACCTCTCATGTGACTAACAAATTTGAAAAAAAAAAGAATGAATAATTAAAAAGAGGAGTAGCATCTACTTTTGTTTGTGTGATTCTTTCTTAATATGATGGATATCCTTGGTTTGCACTATGTAGTGTAACATCTTCCATCATTGTCTTGCTGGCCTCTACATCTCTTTCAACGTCTCCTTTACATGTTAACTACAAATGTCACTGTGNAGAGAGAGAGAGAGAGAGAGAGAGATAGAGAGAGAGAGAGACTCACGCCTGCCTTCCAAACAGTAGTTCTACATGTAGTTTCATTGTCCAGATATACCCATCACTGTTGTTACTAGTACTTTATAAACCTGTAGTATATATATACATATATATAGAGAGAGAGAGAAAGGTTCAAATGAAAAACATAACTTTTTAAGAAAACGTGAGGAGCAATCTCAGCCACTCATTCGGTCAATAAAGACGGCTTTGANTGAGTGGCTGAGATTGCTTCTCACGTTCTCTTAAATTGGTATGCTTCTCGCATGAACCTTCCTCTCTCTCTCTATATATATTCATTGCTTGAACCCATACATTAATTAATTCCATACATATACTGATATACATACAAAAGTAACTAATACAACAATTATATTGAAATATATTATAGATGGTGTTAGTTAACTTCATTAGTTGGTGTGCTTCATTTTGGAAGTGATTTTTATACATACCTAAAAAGGCCATATATATAGAAAAAGGTTTAAAACGAGAACGCTAACTATTTGTGAGAACCCGAGAGGCTTCGTCCATGTATACACTAATTGAAAAATGGGACGAGGGCGACTTTGGGCGCGACTTAAAGTTGTGGGTAAAGTCGCGTGAATCATGTATATATGATTTTGTACATATAACTTAATATATGAATTATATATGATTTTTGTATATGAATCATATGTAATTTTCTACATAAAAAAATCTCGTCGCTTCAGTCTCTCTCTATATATATAGTGTTTTCTCTGCATCTTCATGATGAATACATTAGTTATTTAGCAACCAAGTATCAAATACAATAATCATCATTTTACATACATATAAAACAAGGTGAACTTAGAGAAATTATACTCTCTCTCTCTCTCTCTCTCTATATATATATATATTGTGGAATTAATTGGAAATATTAAGTAATATATATGCATGAAGGGAAGGGAGGGGGAGGGTAAATGAAATGATCTGGGGAGTGGTACACACCATTCTATGTAGTGCAGTTTCTTTCTTTCTTTCTTTCTCACCTGTCTTTTGCCGAGTCCTTGTCTCCTCCATTTCTAAACACGCCAAAACAATCACCTTCCAAATTTTTATATCCCTATTCCACGTGCACACCCTGCCCTTCTTCATTCCAATTCCAATTCCAATTCCAACCAAAATACTTTGAATTATTTCCCTTAATTATATATTTTCTTTAAAATATATATATATATATATATATATATATCATCTTGCTTAATCTCCCTTCTTCTTTACCAATGCATTAATAACATTTATAAAACCTTCTCTCTAGCTAATTAAACACTCTCTTAGCTTTCTCCCTCTTTATATATCTTTATTTCTCTCAACCTTTTCTTCTTTATTTTGTGCTCTTCCCCAATATCCATATCTTAATTAAAGACCTTCTTTCTTGAGGTCTTTCTTGCTCATCTTGAAATTTTCCTTCTCTGGTTACTAATACCCAAATCATAAAACCCTCTTTTCCTAGTGATCTCTCTCTCTCTCTCTCTCTCTCACTTCATCTCTTCTTTTTATCATCTCACATTTGTCTTCTCTAACTAGGAATGCCCAAAACCAAAATCTTCCTCTAACTCTCTTTCCATGCAAACCGAGTCTAGTTTTACAAACATGTCAACAACAAGCGAGAGTAACGGGTACTTGGAAAGCGATGAAGTGGACGAAGATTCTATCCTGCTCTCTCTTAGTCCTCCAGGCCAACCACTACACCAAGAAGTATCCAAATGCTTCAACTACCACCACCTGAATCTGTCATCATCATCATCACCCAACCACTGCTCTCTTCACAGAAACCCCGATAAAGATCTCGAGCTTAATCTTAATCTCAATGCGAGCACCATCGATAGTTGTGATCAGGATGGTGTAACAGTGGCTCTTCATATAGGACAACCACCAACTGCAGATGGAGTAGTAGGAACCAGCAGCTTCTCCCCTAACCCTAACCCTAACCCTAACCCTAACCCTAACCTTAACATAAGCATAGCTCCTGAAAATTTACAGTATTGGATCCCAACACCAGCCCAAATCATGGTCGGCCCTACACAATTCTCTTGCACAGTTTGCAACAAAACATTTAACCGCTATAATAACATGCAGGTTATTTCTCCTTATGACTTTCTGAGAATAATTTTTTTGACTAATCAAACATTCTGCACTTGTAGTTTCTTCTCTGTGCTATTTATTAATTGCTGCCCATTGAAAAGACAATAGGGACTCACTCATGCACTATTTTGCAGAGTTGCTGTGCATCTGGAAAGAAATAGAAGAAAAATATCCAATATTTTTCTTTATCTCAAGAATATATGGTTGGGTGTTTAATGCTTCTAAATTGATTTTTTAAGATAATTAAGCTGCACCAATTTGTATTTTAAAAAATTGGCCTTCTTCTAATATGTTAGCTATCAAATATAATTGGATATATATATATATAGAGAGAGAGAGAAAAAAAGGTTCATGCGAGAAAGATAACTTTTTAAGAAAACGTGAGGATGATTCTCAACCAGGTCAATAAAGGCGGCTTTGACTGGGTCACCCTCCTTTAATCATCTCCACCCTTCATGAATCGCGTTAATCCTCTGTGATCGCGTCCACCGTAACCGAAAATGTGTCGCTGATCAGAATCGTCTCGCATTTTCTTAAATTTTCTTAAATTGACCTCGTTCTCATATAAACCCACCTCTCTCTCTCTCTCTCTCTATATATATATATATATATATATATATATATAGAATCATTTGTAAGCCAACAAAAGGATACAAACCATGTAAACCAATCTACACCATTAAAAATGTAACTGCCTCCATCTCAACCGCAGATCATCCCCCATTTTAAGGTGTTTTTTCTTCTATTTTTTTAAAAAATGTAATCACTTTCATCTCAACAGTTGATTGCTTAATCGTGTGGTGTAGATTGGTTTACATAGTTTATACCGTTTTAAAGGTTTACAAATGAAATGGAAATTCTTTCTTTTGAAAATATCTAGTAGTTTGCTTTATTGATTTTGGTCTCATCAAGGATGTAGTTCCTATTTCTCAATTATCTGTGCTATTCTATTGCTATTATCGCGGTGCTTATAATTTTATGTTAAATTTTCTTCTAAACATATATATATATATATTGTGTAGATGCATATGTGGGGACATGGATCACAGTACAGAAAAGGTCCGGAATCCTTAAGAGGCACAAAGCCGGCATCGTCGATGCTGAGATTACCTTGCTATTGTTGTGCGGAGGGTTGCAGGAACAACATCGAGCATCCAAGGTCGAAGCCGTTGAAAGACTTCAGGACGCTTCAAACACATTACAAAAGGAAGCACGGCGAGAAGCCCTTTGGGTGTCGAAAATGCAAGAAGCCCTTTGCCGTGAGAGGCGATTGGAGGACCCACGAGAAGAATTGTGGGAAGTTGTGGTATTGCATCTGTGGCTCGGATTTTAAGCACAAGAGGTCCCTAAAAGACCATGTTCATGCCTTTGGAAATGGTCATGCACCTCACTACACTTCTGAAGATTTAATTGAGGTAGATGAAAATGAAAATATTGTAGATGATCAAGAGGACAAGAGAATTGGAGGTAGCTTTCCAAATTTTTCATGATTTAGGTGTGGACCATGAAACTCTAAGTGAACTCTTTATTAGTGACCATTTGCTTCAAAACTTTTTAGGCACACATGTATTGCTCTATTATATGGCATCACTAAGAAATGCATGCTAGAACAATTTTGGAAATCTTTTGGTTGGATTCATTTGTTTTCATATTAGAGAGACTAGATTCTCACCACGACCCCTTGTCCTTTTCCTAGCTAGCTAGTCGTCCCCACAAAGTTAATTTACCATGGAATATTGGATCTCTAGCCATTTATTTAATTAGATAATTTGCTTCTCATATGAAACTAACCCTATCATATAATAAAAGAAATACATAGGGTTAGGTTTGGGAATATCACATAAAATAGAAAAACTAAATACCACTCTAACAGTCCGGTATGCACGTGTGCATAAACTGCATATGTGCAGAGAAGCTATGCAAGAAATTCAATTATTTTATGTATATGTACATACAGGAAAAATATATTGTTTTTAGGATTTCATCGGTTTCCATTTTTTGTGCTCCCCTCTAAAAATGAGTGTATATAGATACATAATATGTAGATATTGTTAGAAACCCAAAAGTGATCGATTAGGAACCCCTCATAGATATCACACATTCATCTCGCATATGGACTAGTTATTTATCATGAATTTATTATTATTTTTGAACGGCAATTTTATTAATTAGAACCGGGTAGCAAGAAGCTAGACACCCACAAAACACCAGAAGAAAAGCCGGGTTACAACTCCAGTCCCACCAAGTAACCAGCCTACCTGCCGAACATCTATTGTTCATGAATTTATTATTCATGACAAATACTTACCTGAAAAGGCATATATGGTGCATTATGTGCGATTCTCGGGCTTTTAATCAATTTTGGGTATTTAATAAATATGCATACATATACAAAACTTAACCAAGTATGATAGTACAAAAATAATTAAACTAGACGGTAAATAATATCAAACTACAAGAGCTATTTCGTATTATGTGTATTTATCTACATGCATACATATTAAACCATAGAGTCATAGAGAGTTAATGTTTCCAATAACAAAAACAAGGACATGTTATCATGGTTTTGCCATGAGCCCATGACATGTGAAGATTTCATAATGATATTTTTAACAACACCCTATATTTTCATAATGAAAAATGTTATCATATTTTAAAATATATACAAGATATATTAATCACCATTTTAGTAAAACATAATCACTATACAACGGATCGGAAGACTAGATTGTAATACTATTTTGTATCAAAATATTCCAACATTAATTAACTAGTATGACCCATATCAATCGACTAAGTCAAATCTCCCATGTATAATGTTCTTAAGCATTAATTAGAATGCAAACACTACAAAACAAATTATTTTTATACACAAAAATCACTTAGAAATTTTTTTCTTAGCGATTACTTAAAAAATACCAATGGTTCAGTAAAATTCGATGTCACGAATTATCTAGAAAATTCATAGATAATCTGTCACTGATTTGAATTACCAAACAACAATTTACCTATCAACTTTTGTGACAGTTTTGTGATGAATCACCCCTTTAGCAACGAAAGATAAAGTCCGTACGTAAAAGTCTTCCATTCAGTAATGAAAGTAATAAATAGCAATCTAAATTTTGGCTTTGCCTTTATCCATATTCAATCTTGCTCCCAAAATAGAAATTAGAGTAAACTACGATTTTCGTCCCTGTGGTTTGATGTTTATAACTATTTTTGTCCTTGTGGTTTAAAAATTACTTTTTTCGTCCTTGTGGTTTTCATTTCATTTCCTTTTTCGT
>LUCG01256769.1:0-15611 GCA_001633085.1 Carthamus tinctorius | reverse complement strand
GTAGTTTTGGGTAAAATATTGGAAAGCTGATGTGGCAGTTGGGTAGTGTGGGTTGTAGTGGGTCGACAACGGATGGCCTAAGGTAGCTTATGACAGTAAAATGATATAAAAAACATGTTTAAAAATTGGTAATGTAAAAAGCAGCAAAAGTGTATTTGAAACAAAACAATAGAAAGTTCTGTAGTCACTAGATGCTACCCTCTTTAGACTGTGTCCTTACCCGTAGACTCTCAACCCAATCGCCACATCAGCGTCACATCAGCTTTTCACTATCTTATCCNAAAAGAGAAGAGAGAGGTAGAGAGAAAGGAGAGAGAGGGTGGGGGTGGGGTGGGTGAGTCTCCGCGGTTGGCATGGGGAACTCAAGAGGAGGCCAAGCCGATCGGCCTTGGCGGTGTTGCGGATGGACCCGATCGGCAAAATGGCAAGCCGATTAGTTTTTCAAAAAGCTAGCTTACTTTTACCAAACAATGCCTAAATAATGTGATAATTTTAAAAACTCGTACCTTAATGTATTATTACACGTATTTTTTCATCTAATATTTGAACTTAAAGCATTATTTATAATTTGTTTGTTACATATGTATTTGTTTCATGATGTAACGCTTTTTACATGTATTTTTTAAATGCAAACACATAAAAAAACTTTACATTTTGAAAGGATCATATGTGAACAAAATACACGCTAATTAGTGCTTTAAAGCTTGGCTTTTGGAAGAACAATTTTCACATAAAAATAACATATGATTCATTGGTTTCACTGTTATTATAATATATCATGTTCTTATTTGATTCAGCCATACATATATAGGTAAGTTTAGTTGTAAATTCAACTTTCCTTGTGAAACAAGAGACGGGAAAAAAAACGCAACACGTGTCCCCCAATTGTCCTTATTATGATGAATGATATGATACATCGTTCATGATAAATATCCCATTTTATTTGTCCACCGGTTTTACAACGGGAGTTGGGTTTGCTACTGAACCTACCACCATGTACTAATAGTTGTATACAGTCCTATTGAACCGAGTTTGACCATTATTTTTATAACATCAATTCATTTGATCGTATCTTTTTTGTTGTTGTTGAATTTGGTTAAAAGACTAAAATTATTATACATGTATACGTATACAGGAGTTGGGGGATCGTTTCATTGACCATAGCCTACTTCTGGCAATTATACACCTTGTGGATCTTGGTACAACTTCACGAAGCAGTTCCAGGCAAGCGATACAATCGATACGTCGAGCTTGCGGAAGCAGCTTTTGGTGAGACTCTTATATTTACATCATTTGATTAGATGTTGTCGCTGCCTAAGTAGATCAATGCGGACATCCATAGATGGACGATGAGTCGATAAGCCACTAATGATATGGACACATTTACATAAAAAGTCTTATAAACAACTTCTTAAACGTTTCTTATTGCTTTCTTCTAAAAAAATGTTATGGAGTGCTTACTAATACATATAAACCTTTACATTTTATATAAATACACATACAAATTTTTGTAAGCTCTTTGAATTTAATTAAAGTAACTAATAATCAACTGATATTAGATGTTTAAATATATGATCATTATTGATTACAAGATATTTCATCAAAATATTTTGCAAAAGAAAAAAAAAAAACTTTATCATTAAAACTAAAATAAATTACATATTTTTAATTATATTTAAAATATTAAAATTATAATAAAAATTCGAAGTATACAAACTATACAAAATAATAAAAGAAATTATTATTGATATATTGTCTTTTGGTTTTTTACCAAGTTCTCAAATTAGCAACTCATGTTAATCACCACGATGTAAATTTTATTTTATTTAAACATAAATTTTGAATTATATTTTCTAATATAGATGATATCAATTTTTCATTACCGTTTTACACTAAAAATCTTACATTTCGTTACATTGCACGTATACACAACTAATCGTATATTGACGTTCTTTTTTTTTCTTCAGGAAATCGGTTGGGTGCATGGCTCTCGATCTTTCCAACAGCCTACTTATCTGCGGGGACCGCAACGGCTTTAATTATAGTCGGAGGGGAAACTATGAAACTATTCTTTGAGATCGTTTGTGGGCCCCTCTGTTCATCGAATCCGTTGACGACCGTCGAATGGTATCTGGTTTTCACGTCGTTATGCATCGTGTTGTCTCAGCTTCCGAACCTCAACTCGATCGCTGGACTCTCGCTCGTGGGGGCTGTGACCGCAATCTTTTACTCGACCATGGTCTGGGTCCTCTCGGTTAGCCAACAAAGACCACCAAACATCTCCTACGAACCCGTTCCGTTACCTTCGTTTACCGCTTCGGTCTTTTCGGTTTTTAATGCACTTGGTATCATAGCATTTGCATTCAGAGGCCATAATCTAGTCCTCGAGATTCAGGTAAATATATATTTTCTAATTTTTTATGTTCAATTTTCTGAACTGCAAATTCAATTTGAATTTCTTTAAAAGTTAAAAAAGGGTTAATTCTACATCTAAATCTATGCTAAGTACTAGTTTGTTAGCGGCTTAACGAACTTAATAGGTTTTATAGCTTATTTCCTCAGTTATACATGACTGTATGACGGTGGCTTAATGATATAGAAATTGACTTATAAGTAAGCTTCTAGGGGGAGCTTTATACAGAAAGTCAAGTTCTTTTCAAAGCTATCCCTTCGAATTAATAAAAACATGTTCCTTCCATCCATGTATAAAAACCCTCCCAAACAAAATCTTTTCAATCTATACATACAACTTTTTCTATACAGGACTTAATAGAAAGCCAACCAAACAATCCCTAAATAGCCTAATAGACGTTTTATAAGACTTAAATATATAGAATCAAATAATTGTTCGCGTGTAAATGTGTTGTAATAATTTGATAAACCTTTACTTAACATCAAACAATCTTTTAGGTACTTTTGAAATAAAATATCGTTATAATTTTGTTTATGATATTAAAATGAAATAGGGTTTTAGAAAATCGTTAATTTGTTTCATAAAAAAAGTTGTTTTCATAACGCACTTCTCAAAAGTTCTTTTTATTTTTTTATTTTGTAAAAAAGCTAAAAAAAACTTGTTGAAGGCAAAAATTGGTAATAACGTTACATTCTAAAACATTATATTAAGAAATTTAGACATATTTGACGTTCTATAAAGCTGATTTTATTATATCGTTCCTGCAGTCGACGATGCCATCGACGTTCAAGCACCCGGCTCATGTGCCGATGTGGAAAGGAGCCAAGGTCGCATACTTCTTCATCGCGTTGTGTTTGTTCCCGGTAGCCATCGGCGGTTTCTGGGCTTACGGAAACCTCGTAAGTGCACCTATCTATAAACCCTAAACCCGAAACCCTAAAGAAAACTTTCTAACATTTTCTAATATATATATCAAACTTCAATCTTGTAGATGCCACCAAGCGGGATCCTGAACGCAATGTTCGGGTTCCACGAACACGATATCTCAAGATCGTTATTAGCCATGACCTTCCTCCTGGTCGTCTTCAGTTGCTTGAGCAGCTTCCAGATATACTCGATGCCCGTGTTCGACAACTTCGAAGCGAGCTACACACACCGCACGAATCGTCCGTGCTCGGTGTGGGTCCGGTCGGGGTTTCGGGTGGTCTACGGGTTCATCAACTTCTTCATCGGGGTGGCATTGCCGTTCCTGTCGAGTCTTGCCGGATTGTTGGGCGGGCTAACGCTTCCGGTGACGTTTGCGTACCCGTGTTTCATGTGGGTGTTGATCAAGAAGCCCACAAAGTATAGCTTCAATTGGTACTTCAACTGGTCGTTAGGGTGGTTGGGCGTGGCGTTTAGCGTCGCGTTTACGATCGGCGGGATTTGGAGCATCGTTGACAATGGGCTGAAGTTGAAGTTTTTTAAACCTAGTTAAGTAATTGAAGATTGTTGAGTTTATGTTTGTGGGTTTGATTAATTATGTATACAGTTTATGGTTAAATGTAATGTGTTGTGGAAGTGTTTTTGAACATTATTTATGTGGAAACACAGTTGAGATTTACTTATAAAATATATAGTCATGTTTTCTTTAAAGTGCCACTATTTGAGCCGATATATGTACCGGAGGTTGTTTTAGCGGAAGTCGTTGGAAAAGTATTTGTTACCGGAGGTTGTTGGAGAAGTGATCTCCTCTAATAGCCGAGTTCATTTAGCTGAGAAAATGGCTATTTCGAAGGTTTAGGGGAGAAAATGGGTTAGCAGGTGTTAAGAGGTATTTTTTTAAATGGCTTAGAAAATTAATTATGCATACAAAATAACGTGCCATAACGCACAATGAACGTGTTACAACGGAAGCCAAACCTTGACGTGGAGCCACATGAGTTAACGTAGAGGCAAAGTCAAGCGTTGACGTCTTAACGCACCATAACAAAAACATAATGAGTTATATATTATAACAAGCTATTAAATTGCTCTTGTATTCTCTCTTTATTTTTCAAGGGAATATACAATAATATTCAATAAATACAATTAGGTAATATGTTTAAATGAAGTAAAACTAAAATGAGAACATACAAACAAGTGTGACAAGCTTAAAGAAAAAAAAAATTGAAGATTGATGCAAATAAGAAAGTAAAATTACGATTGATATTCTTATATAACTATGAATTGAACTAATTATCAGATGTTTAATTTACATTATATTAGTTAAACACTTAACAATAATATTAAATCCATAACATAGAAAATAGACATCGATTTGATTCGGTTAGGTTCAAATTGTCGTAACCCGATTCCAATCCAATATCTGCGAATGAAAGATTTTACAACTCGATTAATTATTGAGTCGTTTCGGATTCGACTGAGTTGGGTTATTTCGGATAAGGTTAGCCGGGTTTTTCTACACCTTTAGGGGTCGTTTACCAAACGCTTACTGACAAGACTATTACCCTTACTTACCTTATCGTATAACATTCTCGGTCATTAAGCTTTTTCAACTGGGTAAGCATTTACCGGGTAAGAGTCATTTCCATCACTTACCAGGTACGGACTCTCGGTCATTGTTATGGCTCTTACCGGGTAAGATTCTTGGTGGTTTCCATGTTCAATTGACAAAGATTCTAAAGCAAGTGATACCAGTAAACGTTTACCCTGATAAGTATTTAGTAAAGGAACCCTTAGTTTTATCTATTTATTTATCGATAATTCTTATAAAATGTTGATTAATCAATTTAATTTTGTTGAATTTGGTATTAAGGCTGTGTTTGGCAAACATAAGCTAGCTTATTATCAACTAGCTTATAAACTAATATATCTAAATATGTACCATAACCTAGATTATCAGCTAACTTTTTGAAACGCTACTTTGAGTAACTTTTTGTAACATTTTTCAATTATACTCTTATTAATATTAACTATTAAACCCAAAGACACTCTTTTTGGTCATTTTATACTCATAAGCTAATTTTTATCAAACATAGTTTGTTTATAAGCTAACTTATCAGCTAGTTTGTCAAAAATAACCTAAATAAATATTTGGTTAAATTTTTTCCTTCAAAGGAGGGCTCATTTATGTGAAGAGGGTCATTTTAGTTAAATGACTTGTTTAACCTGTCCCACTTTCTTCGTGGCCCCAGCCTTTTCCTGTCCGGGGTCTACTCCTCTACGAAAGGCTGTATTTGGGCTACGGTACACTCCCAATCTCTCTCTCTCTCTCTCTCTCTCTGCAGATTCTTCTTCTTCTATATCTCTCTCTCAATTTTCAGTGTATAGCCGAAGAACAGGATTGATTCAATTCACGCTGCATCTCAAATGAAGATTTCTAGGGTTGTTTTTAGGGTTTTACAGAAAATCAGTTGATACGGACAGAGAGAGACGACGATGGATGCAAGACCTCATTTTATTAAGGGGTTTAACCCTAACATCAGCTTCGATAAACTGGTAATTTCTTGTTTTAACTCATGTTCTTATTACATTCTTAGATGCATGAATGTTTAGATGTAAATAAGCACAAATTTATCACATAGAGTGTGTGTTGTGAAGTGTGCATTTGTGTTTTTATTAGCTAATGATTGAAGTTCGTTCAAAAGATGAAACTTGAAGATCTCTTTCGCTTTGATCGTTGCATTATATACAGATTTATAGTGAGGATTAGTATAGAGAAAGTAAATTGTAATTTGGATTTGGAATTGGAATTGTTTTTATTGGCTAGGGTTGAGGCTTGATTTAGCAATACTTGCTGTTAACATGTGAGGAAACAGAAATAAGTGATTGAAGTAGCAATGTAGGTTGTAATTTCTGATATGCTAAGTCTATACTATTGATTTGGAAGCTAGATGTTCATTTATCAAAATTAGATGCAGCTAATTAAGAACTTCCCTCTGTGATTGATTTCTCAAAGGGCATAGCTTAGTGGATTGCTTAATTCTATAGATTAGGAGCTGTTTGAAAAGGCGCTATTCGAATGGATGGATGTTAATACACTTCCAAGAAGAGATCTTTGCTTGTGGTTTCATGCTTGAACGCAGTATGGTGATATTTAGTTTCTTTTATGTTCATTGTGCGATTTTGGGGTTTTCTGGTACAGAAAATACCTTCAAAATTTGGCAAACATATGGAAGGGAAAACAGCTGGAACAGTTTCATTGATGGGTCCCAGTGGGAATACTTGGCATGCTGACTTGGCACAACAAACCGATGATTTATTTATCTTGGACGGGTGGGCAGCTTTTGTGAGAGACCACTTCTTGGAGAATGGCGACTCTTTAGTATTCAGATATGATGGTAACTTGCATTTTACAGTGCAAATCTTTGATCAAAGTTCTTGTGAGAAGGAAACTGCTTTTTCTGCTGAGTGCCATCAAGATTTGAGCATCTTCGATCAGCATTTTGGGAAAAAGAGGGAAAGGGAATATACAACTATGTTGACGAATAGTGTTGATGGTGTGCCAAAGAAAGCAAGAAGTTCGCAAGTCCCTTCTGAGTGTGCAACGAAGTACCATGAAACTAACAACATAGCTGAAATGCAATTAGGCTTACAAGAAACCATGAATGGAAGATGTGAGGTGGCAGACTTTTTGAATGGCTCCGAGTTTTGTGGCAGTGCCTTCAAGGATTCCATCACTCCTGCTATGCCTGTATCAGGTAAAATTGCCGACTGTCTTTTACATTTGGTGTCTGCTTTTATTTTGATTATATATTCATAAAGCTCTGACAAACTTTATTCACTCTATGTGGTGTTGGATTGCACTGTTCTACACTTACTTTCGTTTGATTTCTATTTTCTAGTATTGCTTTCACTTTCAAATCTTGTTATTTTATTAACCTTTTTAGTGCATATTTTGCTTACAAAGGTTTCGTGAATCTTATTGCCCTACCTTGTACATTATTGGCGTGATTCTGAATTTATGCAGAGGTAAGCCCTACAGAGGAGGAGTTGGACCGCTTATCAGCTTCTGAAGCAGATAAGATAGCTCAATCATTTACTTCAGGTTTTCCTCACTTTAGCCAAGTCATGAAAAGGTTCAACATAAGCGGTTCATATACTTTGGTAGGTAGCTCTTATATTTCATTATCTTCATGTTTTCCTGGAAGCATTTTGCTGCATGTATTGAGTGTAAATGTTCTCATCCACTATCATCACAAAGGGTGAGCTTATTGTTTGCCCCTCCCTTTTTTGTTTGTCCACCACTTTTTATATCTATTATAATATATTATACATAATTGTGTAAGATGATAGGGACAAGTAAATTTCGTAATAAAACTAGAAAGACAGGTGGTTAACTTTTACTATCTAATGGGGGACAAATAGAGCAATTGACACACTTGTATAACAATGGTGCTTCTTTCTCTTAAGATTGATACCCATATAGTACCAAAATGGAATTCATGTTATCAATAAGTTTCTTCTATCATCTTGTTTTGTCTTCAAACAAGTTCACGAGGTTTGCTACAAGTTATCTGTAGAAATCTTTTTTTGGCCTTGTGGTGGTACTCATGCCTATAAACAGGTTCCCTTTAGAGCAACTTCAAATATCCATACATGTATTAGAGGGATGTATAAGATGCACATTAGAATTGTTATATGCTTATGTTATCCCAAGTGTATCTAGCAAAAAACCTAAGAAACATACAAGTTTATGAGCACCCGGATCTCCATTATGTCCAGGAAATACCAGAGAATTCTTGGAAGGTATCTGATTGATGTCCAAAGAAAAATATGACTGTTTCTAAAAAAACTAAGATAACAAAAAAAATCTAGATGTGCATGTGGACACATCCCGATCCTTAAACACTTCAAGCAGTTAGGAACGTGGAAAGTTTGATATTAACCAGATCAGGAACCAACTGGATTATGAATCTTGGAACGGCCATTTACATGACCTGGCAGTTAACTTTGAGAATTTCTTGTAGAACCAACTTTCGTTTTTTGGCTAGAATACATCAGGGTTTAAACCTTGATCTAGATCTTCATTCGAGACTCGCTTTATATTCTTTATCATTCTGAATTGTTAATAACAAATTTCTGTGTTGATTCTGACGTAAAGCTTCATTTGACACTTGTCATGCAGAATGTTCCATATCAGTTTGCGATGGCATACCTTCCCAACTGCAAAGTAAAGCTTGTGCTTCACAACTTGAAAGGACAATCTTGGACTGTTAATTCAATTCCAACCACAAGAGTGCAAACTTCACATACCTTCTGTGGTGGGTGGTTGAGTTTTGTTCGTGGTAATAACATTAACGTGAGAGATATCTGCATATTTGAACTTGTAGGCAAGTGTGAATTGCGTGTGAATATTCTTAGAGTTAGGCAGGAAGCACAAGACTACGAACTTGATGATGTCAAGGGATCGACTAATGGGGCCTCTCATAAAATTTCTCCAAAGTTGACAAAAAAAGTGAAAGGAAATTCACGTAAAACCCAGAAACCCACCATGATAGACGGTCAGAAGGTTGCCTTCTCCATTGAAAAAGTGAAACTTGGTATTGCAGCTAAGGGCTCTGTTCCTGGATCCCAGTCAAGAACTAGTAATGGAAAATCAGGTACAAATGCAACTTACCTTAATTAACTTATTTAGTATATTAACGGCTATGTCATTTATTGGCTGACAAACCCAAAGGCCAGAAGTTAGGCCCATTTTTATTGAACCTAAGCCACTGTAAGCAAAATGTTTAAAAGAACCAGTGTTATCCCTTGACTGCGGAAAGTGCAGTAGTGCAGCGGGAATGAGCCTTATTGTAATTATATAATTTTTTTTATCAGTAAGCTTTGAATGCTAAGAACTGAAATATTGATAGGGAAACCGAGATGCTTACAAGAAAAAAGAGGTTCTTCTATGCTGGGTTGTATGTCAATGAAGTCAGCACCTGAAGAAAAAATGGCTGCTGAATCTTTCATTTCTAGTTTTCCTTATTTTGTTAGAGTCATGAAAAAGTTCAACATTGGTGGATCATACACCCTGGTGAGTAGTTTGATCTTCTCTTAATTCTTTAATAATCTAAGTATTTCAGCTCTATATGTGGTATAAGTCCTGTATTTTTACATATCTTCTATTACAACAGAATTGCAATTAGTGCCCAACTACAGGATCATCAAATTTTGATTGTCTCAATAAATGGTAAACTTATCAAAAATAGATTATTTATGAGTTTTAGTCAAGGCTTTTTAAGTATTGCACACAGAACTTAATCTGTGTTTAACATAGTTACGGATCTTGACATGTGCAGGTAACTTTTATGTATTTAGGTCTTGGGGGTTGATGTTAATAGACCATGTTTTGTATGCGGATAAAGTACTTTATCTTAATGCTTTTTTCTGAACTTAAATGGATGTTTAGTTTTTACGTTTTTTTAACACTATAATTGCATGAATATTGATTTTATAGTCATACCTTCTGGCCCTCTTCAGATTTCAGAATATTGATCAGGTTCAGTTGCCTGAATGTTTGATCTTATAGTCATACAAGTGATTTAGCTGCTTAATTATATAAAGATTGTTGTTGCCTATATTAGTGATACTATTGCTGCCTATCTTGATTATGGATATACTATCGTTGCCTATTTACTTATTAATCACTAGATGTAAAGTTAAGTCTAACATTACTTTGTCCTCATGGTGAAGTCCTTTTTTGTTTTTTTGTTTCAATCAATTTTGGTGCTCACTGTCTCCCTAGTATCCTCGAGTCCTCAGGGCCTCGGTTGTAGTCAGCAACGTGTGTGCCTCTGAAACCTGTATAAATTTGCCCAACGTTACATGTTTCTTTGAGCCTAGCATCAGCTTTAGTTGGCCCAAAATCAATCCTACCATTAGTCCCATAAGAAAAGCCGTCAGCTTTCTTTCTTGTCATTGGACCTCATATCAATTGTCTTTGCTGTCCCTGCAGAGGCTGATCCCATTTGGTGCTACACCTTTAGCTTGGGTCTCAGACTCCTATAGGCTCCGTATTAGCTTCTCCAAGGAAGCAAATCATGCCTCAATCTTTTATCCATCTGAGCAAATCTTTCTACCATAGTTGAATGGATCTTTCTAATCTTGACTTGCAAATATTTTCTTCTGTTCCACCAATTTTTTGGCAATTGGTCTTAGCTCATACCAATTTGATAGAACCTGCATATTATATATTGATAAAATAACAAATAATTGAAGATTTACAGAGTTATCTACTTTTGAGACATAGGCTCTGTCCCAAGATGCTTAATTTAATATTCAGTAAAATATAATCAACTTAAGCATAATACCTGACTTCTCTTGTTCCTTACTTACAAATTTGTTTAATTATGGACAAACCATTGTTTTTACTAATTGATTCCTAAATAAATGGCTGTGTCACTTTGGATTTTATACCATCTCAATGCATGGACAAATCTGGAGAAGTCCAGGTCAGGATCATGGAAGTAGGAGTGTGTGCAACTCTGATCTAGGGTAGTGATGAAATTTTGGGGTTGAAACATCCGAGTAGGTTTTGATGACCTTGGTTTTAAAATGGTTGATGTAGAACATTTGGCTTGAGGCACTAATGGTAGGATCATCCATAAAGACAAAGGTAGCACATAAACTTGTTAATAATTTCTTGAGTTGATGACGAGAGGTTAATGATGTTCATTTGATGCTTGCCATTGACACATATTGGACTTGCTGCATAATCACTAGTCTTTGAAATAATATTACTTTTTCGTATGAAGAAACAAACCAGTTAAGTGAAAAGGGATTGGTTTTTGACGTCTCTAGCCTTCTTACAGGCATTGCCTTCTTTCTTTGGCTTAAGCTTGCCTTTGTGTTTCAGATGCAAGTCTGCTTTTTTGAGGTTTTCATTTTTATATCTCTCGACTATTTATCATGAAGTCACCATTATAATTTACGTGTTAACACCCTTTTTCTTGGTGATGCAATTAAACAGAAAATTCCGTATCAATTCTCTATGGAACACCTTCCTAGCTGCAAAACAGAGATTGTGCTTCACAATCTAAAAGGAGAATGTTGGACGGTGAACTCAATTCCAACTCTTAAGGTTCAGACATTGCATACTTTTTGTGGAGGGTGGATGGCATTTGTGCGTGATAACGGCATCCAAATGGGAGATATTTGTATCTTTGAGCTTGTTGGCAGATGTGAAATGCGTGTGCACATATCCAGTGTTGGAAAGACTGCGGCACTAGACTATAAGATTGGACATGGACCTGCTGCTAACGAATTAGACAATGGGTCATCTTGTTGATTAAGCTCCCTATCTGAAGCAAGCAAAAAGTCATCATATTCTTCTGGTGAGTACCCTTTCTTTCGTTCCATGAATCAATTGTGAAAGAGCAGATTTTGTGGCTCAATAGCTGACCAACTGACTTTTGCAGGTGTTGGGGAGGTTGCTTATCAGTCTGATGTTGATAACATAATGGAAGGCTCTGATCTGCATCTGTTTTGTCTATATGATATCTATCTAGCTTTTTGCTGAAGATTGTGGTATTAGTCATACAACTGTAACAACCACCCTCCCTCCCCTTATTTTGTACATAAACTGTAACCCAACCGTGAACCTTTGTTTGGTCAGTCTATTAATCATTTAGCATCGACTTACTCTTATTGCATGTTCATTCCACAAATAAAAGAAACAACTCTAATAATCCATTTTCTTTTTTGCAAGTTATCAACCACCATATTCACCTCTTGCATTGTTGGTGGGTAGTGTGTTATAAAGATTACATTTTAACTATCTTAAGCAATTCAAGAAGATGCAATTTGTGTTCATAGTAAACAGATTTAGAAAGTTGTAGGCTCTTTTCTAGCATTGTTGCTCATTCACCAGTTCAAGGCATCAAGAAAGCTCATTTATCAATAATAACAGTTACTGGGTAAAGCAGTTGTTAAATGGGGAAAACAAACAACTAAATCGGGAGACGGATCGGGTGTATGGATCGATGAATTTAATGTCTAAGCTTCTACAAGAATAGTCTTGGATATGAAAAGGCCATTGAGGCTGAAAATTCCATTCTTCTTGTTGTTGTGAACCTTAAGCAGATGGTTTTTGGCATGCTGAGAAGAGCTGCCAGCTGATTAAAGCCATGGACAAAGAAGTGAAGAGCTGAAAACCTACAACCTCTGGAAGGTGCCACCCTAACCCCCACCTCAAATAGCTGCATCAATATTCAACAAACTTATTTCTTTCAGCACAAACCCAACATCAATCAATATAATATGATAAGCATGCCTTCCTAGCGTAAAAAGAACACAGACACACCTTGTGATGGATGGCATTGTTGCCACAATTCCTGCACATGCATATATGATGGGAATCAAAGTCTTGGGCTTGTTTTTCCTTAGCCACATCAAAGATCCCAATGCAGCAAGTGATAGACTCAGCATCTGCATTTTTCAACATCAGAGGACACTAATCTTTTTAAAATCCCATCAAGATTTTAACATCAAAAGCCATATATCTTATCCTGCTTTAATATCATGAGAAAGAGAGAGGTGAAGATACCAGATTTGCATTTGCTTCGAGGCCTTGTAGAATGAAATCCCAAGTAAATTCAAGTCCTCTAGCACCAACCCAAAGGGGCGCCAGCCTATGCAAAACAGAATCAGCAAAAGCCCACCCTGCCAGTATGTATGTAGACGCAACTTGATCAACCAAACAAGCCTTGATCACACATGAACAGGGTAATATGGATACATGAAGCAGAGAAAGTGACAGGGCAGAGATATAGCAATAGCATCTATTGGTATTCACACATGAAAGAGGTTGGTATTTACTCACCGAGTCCAACGGCCTGGAACTTGTGATTTTGAGAGATGTTCCTGTGAGTTAACTGAGTCAGGGCAAAGTAGAGCCCCGCAACATCTATAAAACCAATCAACGCTTTCAACAATTCCTAACCAAAAACAAAAAAAAACATTAGAAAAACTGTCTTTGGACATTGATTTTATGATGTAAATAACTGAATGGACACAAGGACTAGCAGACTGATTTTCCAATTAAACCCAAATACTCCTTGAAGATGTAGATATGCACAGCCAATTTCATTTGATGTTTAGTTTGAAGGTTTGCTTATTGGTCCATACAGTTGCAAATCATGTACAAGGAAATACAAGAACTCAAGATTTAAGACCACTACTTAATCGTTACAAGAACACAGAAAATAGTAATTATTGTTACCTGAGAGGGATCAAAACTGTCGCTTTCGGACACCTTAAGAAATGTAGCGAGGCAAACAAGCTGGCCAAATAATCAATATAAATGACAAGATTAGTTAATAGACAGCAAAAGTGCGAATCAGAGACTTGTGTCAGTTGTATCAATAACTTCAGAGTAATTAATAAATCAGTGAATGGGGGTGCAAACCATGTGGCATAGACGGAAAATAGTACCTTCACCAATGCCGTGACAAGATAGACAACGGCAGTTTTGACAGAAGTGCCAAGCGTATCATACTCGGATCTGCAGTAAAAAGACATCACCATGAAACTATGCGAGATATATTCATATATCAGAGATTTCCCCCATATGTTAAGTACATAAACAGTATATCGAAAGAAAAACACTATTATCTTGTGATAGAAATACATGTCCAATGGATATCTGAAATATTGCTTTCCCTAGAGGTAACATCATAAGCATTATTCAGATCACAATTCATGGCAGGCTGAATTTACATAACTTAGCTCCAGGGAGAACATAATAATCTATAACTTGGAGTTTTCGCCACTTCTGTAGATGGCAATATACATGCATTAAATGATCTTGTATTCTGATTACTTAATAATGAGATGCTATCAAAATCCTTTACCTATATATGATTACAAACCAAATGTGGCGCAAAATTTAGCTATACAAGGCCATGCTCTTGTGTCTAAGAACTAGAGACCCCCGTTTGATATTCAAAAATCAAAAGCAAAGGTAGGCAGCTGATAAGAGTTGATTTTTAACCAAAACTTTGGTCAATATACAATTGAAGAACTAACAATTCCAAAAAGCTACACTTTATAGTGCAATGAAAGTATGAAACAATGATGCTGCAGCATTAAGCAGTTGAATACTTGAATACACACAGAGAGAGGAAAAACACCATAAATCATGGGTGGTCAAAGACTCGGGGTCAGAATAGCCATTCGGCACATCATTAAAATGGTCCTAGGGCCATGACCCAAAGTCTGTCTTGATCAACTTTAAGGATACATATACTTATTTAGTTTTATCTTCCTTCCTGGTATTTTGTTTTTGGTTTCTCCAGTTGCTGGCTGCTGTTAATGTAATATTCTTTTTCCTTTGACTAAATTAGACAACTACCTAACTTGCTTCTGGATTGTAATGAACGAATCCTTCAACTCTCGTCTTAGCGCACTCTCTTAATTATATCAACTTTGGAGCAGAGAATTTGGCATTGAGACATGGACTTATTCACTTGATTAAAATCAAAGGTTGACTTTCAAGTTAAGAAATCTTTATGCATTAACTAAAGAGGATGTTGTAGTGATTTCTATTGTTCATACAACGATAGTCCCATTCACCACCTAGTCCGGTTTTCCAAAATTTCCCTCCTTTTTCATTTACAAATTGTACCCAAAACCACATTCTATATTATCTGCTAGAAGTAGCAACAAAGTTAGTCTAAAGATACCTCAAGTCACAATGGTTCTCAAACCAAGTGAAGCTAGATAAACTAACAAATGAAGACCTCCCCAATAAATAACAAGTGTAAATTTACAAAATACCAAGCACCAATCCCCTATATATTACCAAGTTTCTTCCCTCTCAAGTTCAATCGTTCGGCAAATCTCAAGAACAAGGATTCTCAAATTTAACTACACAAACAAGAGCCCCAATACACTTCCACAGAGCAAACCATGCACATGGTTCTTGGAAACTATTTCATTTCGATTGACCAAAATCCCCCTAGATCAAGGAACACAAAAGCCTCAAATTCTCAATATAGATCCAAGTGCTAACAAAAAGAAACTACCAGTTTCTCAACTATCCTAACTAAATTGATCCATAAAAGCTCCTACAAACATGAACAAATCTCAAGTATAGCCATCAACAGATTTTACAACTACAACATTTACATTGTCATCATAATAAACTTACAATGTTACTAATGACAATTCACATAAGGTGTTACAGCAAAACCAAATAAGTTGTAGCATCAGATATATATATATATATATA
>LUCG01256753.1:0-14344 GCA_001633085.1 Carthamus tinctorius | reverse complement strand
AACTTTTAAAAACCTTTTCAGGTGCAATTAGAGGAGCGAGTAAAGGAAAAGAGAAGGTGTGAGAACCATTAGCTCGAGCCTCACTAGTTAGTATAAAATAGACTCTTAAAAATTAATCTCAGTTGTGGAGGGATGTTCCACAAGCATAACTCTTTTATATTATCTGAATATAGAATTTTATCCACTGCGTTAGATCACTGCGATTGTTATTATGCTTATTTATTAATTTGGGAAATTGGGTCGTTACACTCATCGATCTTTTTCAGAGGCGTCACTCCATCCTTTGATGGTGACTTTCTCGGCTTTTAACTCAGCGACAACTTTTTCGCGCTCAGCGATGGCTCGCTCATGCTCAATGCTGAGAACTTGGTTTGCATAAACCTGGTCTTTAAGACTTTCCTTGAATGAACTCAACTCCCTGATTTTATCATGACGAATCTTAAGTTGTTTACGAAGATCAACATTAAGTCTTTCAGCAGAGTTTTTACCATTTAAGGCATTATAAAGATCAACAGTCAGCAAGTCGAGTTCGGACAAATTAGAAGAAGGGTTAGAAGAGGAAGATAGCTAACTAGTAGAAGTAGTCACTGAAGAAATAGAGGCTTCAGGGATGTTTTCATGTACCTCTTCAATTTTAGCCAGCAAGGCTTCTTCAGGTTCGTCATTGAAGGCCATAAGACAGGGACCTTCAGTATCTTCTTCATCAGAGGACTCATCTGATGAATCATCAGCTCAGTCATGGTCTTCAGCGATCAGACCTTTACCCTTTCGTTGAGACTTTATCTTTCGATATTTGTCTTACAACTTAAGGTACTTTGCATCTTTTGGGGAAGAGGATGATGCAGATGTAGATGGGGCAAAATGATTCTTCTTGTACCTACAGTCACTAGCAAAGTGTCATTTTCCTTGACAATTATAGCAGATAGAAGTAGCCTTATCAATAGGAGTTGATTCTGGCTTGTTACTAAGAGAAAGAGGTTTAGACTTTTGAAAGTTGTTTTCTCAAGAAAATCTTTTGAAAGCGTTAGTCAGAAGAGCTAGTGACTCGTTAAGATTGGAGTCACTGTCAGTGAGGCCTTCAGAGTCCGAAAGATCTAACTCAGTGATGGTCACTGATGACTTGGTAGTTGAAGGTATGGACTCGGAGACCAAAGCAAGAGAAGTGTTTTTGGATTCCTTTGTATCTCTTATGAGATTTTTCTTCAGCTACTTAGTTTGTTCATGGTTAAACATAATACCATAGAACTCATTGAGCGAGAGAGTTTTGATGTCTTTAGACATCGTGAGACACATGGTGTATGTCTCATTTTTAGGAAGGGCTTCCATGAATTTGGTCACACCCTCAGAGTTAGCATATACAATACCGATAGTTTTGAGGTCGATTAGGAGGCAGTTGAATCTTTGTTAAATTTGAGACAGTATTTCACCCTTCATTTGAAGGGCTTCCATGAATTTGGTCACACCCTTGGAGTTAGCATATACAATACTGATAGTTTTGAGGTCGATTAGGAAGCAGTTGAATCTTTGGTGAATTTGAGACAACGTTTCACCCTTCATGTGAATGAACTTCTCATATTGACGTACGAGGTGAATCTTCCTTGATTCCATTAGAACTGCAGTGCCTTCATATTGAACACAAAGAGTGTTCCAAATATCTTTGGCAGTCCTCAGATGACATATAGAGTGAAAGACGTCATCGGGTAGGGACATGGAGATAAGAGGTCTTGCCTTTGTATCAACATTGACAATACGTTTATCTTCTTTAGACCACTAATGAACAGGTTTAACTATTGTTCGTTCAAGGATGGCAAGTGTATCTGCAGTAGTAGCAACAGCAGGAATGAGAGTAGTTGGTACATAAGATCCCGTTTCCAAGAAGTATGGAATCTGGGGATTAGCACCAACAAGAAATAATTCCATAAAAATTTCCAGAGAGAAAAATTATCTTTATTGAATCTGGGTGGTTTGGTAAGAGAGTCAGTATCAAAGTAGTTATCTTTGTTAGCCTGAAGAGCCATTAGAGGAGTAATGGGTTGAGGATCTAAAAAGAGTTTCTTGATAGGGAAAGAAAAGCTTAAACCGCTCTTATACCACTTGTTGGTCCCAATGGTGGCCTTCAAGGTTAACAAAGATTGTAGGGGGGGTTGAATATAATCACACAAATTTTTCACTTTTTAAATTCTATTTGTATTTATAACTCAAATACAGAATTTACAAGATTGTTGTGGAAATAGAAAAAGGACTAAGCCAATCTAAACAATCTAAAGTTCACACAGCATTCACTTTAAGTGAGAATAGAAAGTAAAAGAAAGAATATAGAGTGATAGAGGGGATAAAGGACTCAGTAAGAAATAAAGGAAGAACTGAAGTGTTTGAAGAACGCGTTTAAGTCCTCTATTTATACTGTATTCATCCGGACACTCTTATACACGTGTCGTGTATGTGGTGGTCCTAATGTACTATTAACTATAAAGTACACCCACTTGCATTAAAGCAATGTAGAGTACTTGGTGATTAGTAGCTTTTGGAGGTTGATTGGTACGGAGGGGACAGTATGATGACCGTCCATTTTGTACTTGTGTCAGTAAAGCATAGTTGTCCTTTTTGTGCATAAAGAGTCAAGACAAATGGAGTAAATCTTTGGGAGCAAGACACTGATCATCGAGCTGAGATAGCTAAACATTTGGAGATGATAGCGGTCGCGGTGTCTTGGTTTCTTCGGATTGTCACACAAGGTAGTCAGCTAGCTATCACTGAATCCGTCTTCAGATCACTAGCTATTTTGACTCTATCATCAGCTATATATTTGGTATCGTTGATGGTTCTATGCACATGACATATTTTGTCTTCACAAAGATACTTAACTGTAGGGTCAACTTCAGCGATCACTAATCAGACTCAGTAAACTCATTGTCGCTGCTTCTATTGATTGCCTTAAGACTTGGTTATATGGAAGAATCACTGAACAGACTCAGTGATACTTCTTCAAGTTGTAATTTAAACTAAGTATCTATTCACTAAGAGAGGTTAGGATCATTATCATTTTATTCGGTCTTAGGAGAGCTGGATCAACACAGACGATAAAAGAAAAAGAAATATGGGCACAAGAATTTAGTGATGCGAAAAACCTCTTTCGAAAGTAAAAACCATAGGGGATGTTCGACATCGTCGATGCACTAGTGAAAAGTGACGTCGAACAGGGACGTCGTCCTTGTGAAACAGTGATTGTAAGTACAAAAGTTATAACATAGGTAAAAACACAGAAATCGTGAGCAAATTGCTGACGTCGCTAGTTGCAAGTCGGAAGATGCAATGTTGTCATGAGTTCTTGAGAGCCTTTTAGAGAAATTCCAGTGAATTGTCATGTGTTCTATGTGTCCTTTAATGAAACTCTTTGTATAACGGTTAGTCGTTAGTTTCATAAAATTGATGTCATAAGATAATTTTGTGATGGTCAACGGATAATATCATCGGAAGGTTTGAGCTTACCTTACGACCATCGTTGATCACTTTTGTCGTACGTCAAGACTTATCTTACTATTATCGTCAAAATTGGCGACAATGGTTTTATGCATAAGTGGTCGTCAGGACCTTATATTAATACAAGATTTTGTGTTAAGTTTTTCTTTAATTTGTTTTGTCGTTATCGTGACCTATGATTTCTTACCCAAACGGATCCGATTCCTATGTATATGTATATGTATATATTTATGCAATTGGTCCCTAATAAAAAGTCCAAAATTAAATGAAAAACGTGGCTAGATGATACTCTTAGCTCTACCAAAGATCTTTTAATAGCACTGGTGGTCAGAAATTACCTTCAAAGCAATATTCATACATGTGGAATTAAAAATTGATTTATTGAAATGTAGGTCTCGCTTTCAAACATTTTGCTAAGGCTAAAAATAAAGTTTACTCATAAAATAATAACAATCTAATGAAAGAAAAATATAAAATATCTTATAAGCAAAATAATGAAAGAAAAAAATCAATTTTTTATTTTGTATTTTAAAGAATCATGCTCTAAAGATCCTAAGTTCTAAACTTTAAAATAAAGATATATTGTGTGGATTCAAAATGTATCATACTTTTCATTCATTTTAAACCATGTATTTATTATGGTCGTATATTTCACACAATTGTACATCATTTATAACCTTCAAAACTTTTTATATTACGTATATTTTTGTAAAGTTTGAAATTACATATATATCTTTTTAAACCTTTAAAACTTATATATATATATATATATATATATATCTTTCTTCCTAATTTAATTATAATTTAAATATTTAAAAAATACAAACATTAACTGAAATTATGTTTTTTTTAAAATAACTATATCATAGTGAAGATGTTTTCTATTTTTTAAGATAATGTTTTGTATTTCTTAAATGTTTAAATCATAATTAAATTGGGGAGAAAGACATATATATGAGTTTTAGATTTAGAAGGATATATACGTAATTTCAAACTTTACAATGATATATACGTAATATACGAAGTTTTGAAAAATATAGATAAAATTATCCCATCATTTTAAATGAAAATTAACCCCACGTACATTCAACTAAGGCTGGCAATTCTTGACTCGACCCGAAACACGACCCGAACCCAACACGAAAAAAGTGACACGGACCTAAAACAGGTCAAGATCAGTGCCTCACGAAGTCGACACGATAAAAATCGTGTCGGCTTGACCCGCCAACCGGTTTCTTTTTAAGAACTAAAATAAAAATATGAAATAACAGGGTAGCAGTTTGACCTTTAGCCTTGAACGGCTTAATGATTAAGGCCCAAGCCCAAAATAAATAAACCCTCGAAATTCTTCTAGTTCTTTTCGAGACTTTATAGTTAACAGACTTTACATGTCACAGTTGGTACTTTTGTATTAAATTTACTAGTACACTATTACGTTATGGTGGTATTCGATATTTTGAGTATTTGACTATAATCGTATTTAATGATTTTGACGTTTCGGTTGATTTGTTTGATAATCGTTATGATTTTATTTTAGTTGTTTAATAGAATTATTTATTATTTTATTGGTACTTTAATAGTTTAATATCCAAGTCAAAACTGAACAGAAATATTCAAAAAAAATCGGACTGAAAGTTGGAAACAAACAATGAATTTTAAAATTTTAAAACGAAAAATATGTTCAAAAACCATATTCGAAAACTGTATTCAAAAAACAAAAAAAATACTCGTCGAACACATTTGGCTAAAATGGATCAACACGAATCCGACTCGGAAAAAAAAAACGACAAGACCCAAACCTAACAGGAAAATAAATTAATCACCCAAGCCTAACAAGAAAATAAATTAATCTAAATTGGATTAACACAAAAGAACCCAAATGACATGAACCCAATAACACAAAACCGACACAAATTACCATTGTTACATTGAACCACGTCGACCCACCATAAAAGGTCAGTGTGAAACGATGGATGGCGGTATATATTGATTCAACTACCACCCAATTATTTCCCATATCAACAAACAATCAACTTCATTCATCATCTATGGCGTCTCTGCTGGTTAACTCTTCAATTTCACATTCTAAGCCTCCACCACAAATACAATCTTCTGCTTTCCCTTCCCAACACAAGCCTGTATTTCATATCAAACACACCAACAGAAAATCCATCCTTTCTTTGTCGGCCGTCGACGAAAAACTTCCGGTTTCCGAGCCATCTCCCTCCTCTTACACCGGCTTTCAGTTACCTGGTACCCTCCAGTCTTTGAAGCTCAACTTGCTGGTAAACTTACTTTCGAATTCAAATTCAAATTGGAAACCAGATTTGTTCATCGATCTGGGTGTGGGTTGTTTTATTTGGATAATATAAATTCATCTTGTCAAACAAGGGATAATTATCTTTTACTTATGCTTATGAACAAGATATAAACCATTTCATCTTGCTTGTTAGTTTAGTTTTGAGGCTTGGTTTTTCCAACAATCTTTCAGATAGAATCTCAAAATAATCATAATCAAATTATTGGCCTAGAGTGACAGAAGAGGATAACATGTCAAAATTAATATAGATTTAGGGAAAAAACACCTCTTAGCTCTAAATATTAAGAGCCACTATTTGTTTTACTTGTAAGAAAACCTCTGAAATTTTAATAGGTGTACCATCCACCTCTTATTTTTAAAATGTGAAATCAGACTTCAAACAAACGACACCTTACTATCCACAAATTAAAAGAGCCCTTTTTCATAAACGGAGGAGAAGTGGTCTAAGTTTAGCACTCCAACAGATTGCATGCATAATACTGGCTGGTACATATATATTGGTGCTTGATATTATTTTCTGAAATGGTGGATTGCAGAGTGCTGTTTCTGGGCTTAATAGAGGGCTTGCTGCAAGTGAAGAAGATTTGAAGAAGGCAGATTTTGCAGCCAAAGAGATTGAATCTGCTGGAGGACCAGTTGATCTTTCAGCTGATCTTGACAAACTTCAAGGAAGATGGAAACTGATATACAGCAGTGCTTTCTCATCTCGTACTCTAGGCGGGACCCGTCCTGGCCCTCCAACCGGAAGACTACTTCCTATCACTCTTGGCCAGGTATCATTAACACAACCAAACTCTTTCTTTATCAACTAATACATACATAGTATATACTCTCATGTTTATGTAAATAATGTTACATGGAACAAACCATGTTTTGCAAGAATCCAAGTGCCTTTCAAGACTGGTTTTGGTTGTTATGGCTCGTATTCTTCTCTTTGCACTGCAATAAAATCGGCTTTATTGGACGTCAAATATATCTAAATGTTTTAGGAAAGTGCTTACAGGACTTAAGTTTGTATGACTAAATAGTTGTGTCATGTGTGTCCTATGTAAAGGTGTTGCCTGATAACAACAGAATTAATTGTATGATTCGAATTAATAAAATGTTGTTCCACCAATTTGAGAGGTTGGTTTTCTCCTATAAGACATGTTTTAGGCGAAGACTAATAGGACGCTTTCCTTAAAAACACTTATTGTATGTAACATCTTTACATATGACGCCCAACTGTTTGGTCCTATAAACTTAAGTCCTATAAAACTGTCTATTAAGACATTTGACATAATTGACATTCTATAAAACCGAATTTGTTGTAGTCTTGGCTCTATAATGCTTTACTCCTAATATCGTGAATATTGGCATGCATAATGTTGTCGAATTGTTTCAGTTTTTCCATATCCCAACCGTCTAGATAGCCTCTTAATCCTTCCTTCCAAAAACAGGTATTTCAACGTATTGATACCGTGAGCAAAGATTTTGATAACATAGTAGAGCTTCAACTTGGCGCACCATGGCCTCTTCCACCAGTGGAAGTAACCGCCACATTAGCCCATAAATTCGAGATCATAGGTTGGTCCATTTGAAATCAATTTTCTAATAATAATTGTTTGCATTATAATATCGATACAGCACTACTAATTATTTATGATATCGACAGGATCTTCTATGATCAAAATCAATTTTGAGAAAACAACAGTAAAGACAACAGGAAACTTATCACAGCTGCCACCATTGGAGGTACCCCAGCTACCAGAACAGTTTAGGCCATCGACTAATAGAGGAAGTGGTGAATTCGAAGTTACGTACCTTGATTCTGATCTTCGTGTTACAAGAGGAGATAGAGGAGAACTTAGAGTTTTTGTCGCTGCCTAAACGAACGACACAAAATGAATTTTGGGACTTTGCTATTAATTTCATCGTTCTTTTTTGAAACTGAAATGTTAGCGAAGCACAACACATGTATACTTTTATGTACTACACATCTTGCATATACAAACTTACATTTTGTATACTTTATAGCGTATTTAATCTTGTTGAAATCCAATAAATGCAGCATCCATAGCACATAAACATGTTGAAATCCTATTCTCTCAATAGTTGTGCTTTTTAATATTTGTTACTTAACAGCCTATGTCTTTTGAGACAGAGGTAAGGTCTGCTTACATCTTACCTCCTGACACTACCTCCAGGTGGGATATACCGGGTTTGTTTGGTGTTTGTATCCTGTTTCTCGAATGGTATGTCGTCCAAGTGGACCAAGTAATATTATTGCTTCATGAGTCAAAACTCTTGTAAAATCTCATTGGTCCCCTGAAGATTGCTAGGAAAATCTCCAGTAGTCCCGACAAGACTCGAAGTGGCGACCTATAAAGAGGAGTACTGTACTGAGGCGTAGGCTTTGTTTGCCAGTTGAGCTAGCCTAGGTCTCTTGTTGTAACCAAGGTTAAGGTAGGCCAGACTTTTCATTTGACATCACATTGTCCTCTTCCGTTTGTTTCAAGAGCATTCCATTCTAGGACAAAAAACAAAAGCATTCTATTCTAGGACAAAAAACGAAAACCCGAATTGGGAAATTTATATATCATTTGAAAGCTATCCGGGTTGTATGTATATATATATATATATATATATATATGTAAGCGTATGCGTCTATGGACATTAAAGAACTCTCATTGCTGCATATGTTCAATTACACAAAGCATGCTAATTAAGTATTTAATTCTACAGGTTCATAAATAAGATGATTGCTGAATATAAAATTAGTGTTACAGATTGATTTTTTATGTAAAAGTTTATCAAAGTTGGTACAAGCTCCATCAACAAAAAGTTAGCTTGCTTTCTTCATCACATGTTGTTAATCGAGTGGTTTTTGGCACACCCCATCACTGCACCCAGAAGAATCCATATCTGTGGTTGATGGGTCCTTGTTTTTGGTCTTGGAAGATCTTGCAGCTCCATCACCTTTTTTCTTTCTGGTCCTTCTCGCATTCGTTTCTTGTGATGATGGTGACTCCGATCCAAGGAGCGAGTTCTTGATCTTCCTGGTTCGACTACTGCTTTCGTTCATCGAAGCAGAAGAAGAATCACCATTGTTGTTCCTGCTCTTCCTGGCCTTGGGGTTTGGATTTGGGTTAGGCGACTCCGTCCCTCCTGGTGAGGAACTAGCCGCCTGCCGCCTAGATTGCTTTGCCTTTGCACGGCTAGGGGAAGGAGCACCTGAGGGCAAAGGAGCTTCAATTATTCCAAACTCCATAATCACAAAAAACAAGACGGAAACATTCTGTTCATAACCACAAGGGTTGTGGCGCAATGGTCCGAGAATATCCCATCTGCCCAAGGTTCTAATCCAGGCGTTGACAATAACTGTGGCCACTGTCTCACAGGTGTAATTTGCTAGGATTACTCTGGGCATAACACAGGACACCCTTCAAAAACAAAAACAAAAAAAACTTTCTATTTATGGAATTACCTTTAGATCCAGTTTCACCAGAATCAGAACCACCTTGATAGTCATTCATCTGTAAGGAATCCGATTACATAACTATAAGAATAAGAAGAAAAACCGAAAAACAGATGCATAATATGATACTAACCCAACTTGGTGCAGGGGTTGAGGGACCATCGCATCCAATGTGGGCAACATGTTTAACATCTGTCGGGTTACCAATCTGAATTTCTGGTTCTTTTTCATTATCTGCATCTGTTTAAGATATCAAGAATATATATATTATGTATTACCAAATATTGGTTGGGTTCCGATGAGAAGTTGAGGTTAACGAATAAATCCATGATTATTATTTTGAACGGAAAACATAAAGAAAGATATATACCAAATATGCAACGCAGGCCTCTGAATAAACCTTTCATCGTGGGAGCGGAAGGGGAAATATAAACAAGAAAACTGTATCTATCGTATAGCTGCGGCTGCTTGTTGGCTGGATCACATGGAGCTTCCTATCTTCAACAACATACATCACTCCACGTTAGACATTCGAATCTATTTCTTAAAATCGAATCGTGTATATATATGTATGTATGTATGTATGTATACAAACTCACATCAAATATGGAAACTCTCGCCCCACATGATCCTGCGGAACAAGCATTTGTGAAACCTTTGGAATGGAAGAATACCCACGACCAGAAACCCAAAAATATGATCTGAAATCGAAGAAAATAACCGTGAGATGGCTGAATTATTATTAATCTCAAAAGGAAGAAAAAAAAGGTAATTAAAGCAGTTAGCAGGAAATTGCTTTGTATAAGGTTATGAATCAATCATCAATGCGAGCCATTGGTGTCCTCCACATTTAAAGGAACCCACCAAAATTTCAAGAAATGCCACAAGGCACATGCTTCATTTAACTCCAATGTGACCAAAATGTCCCATTTTATCCAAATCCTTTTAACCTTTTTTCTCTGTAATAACAATACTCTTTTTCATCAATGTAGTCGATATCAATTATCAAAATACCTTTTCAAACAAAGCCCACATACGAAACGTGGGCCGGTTGCCTATAAAAAAATCGGCCCAATCGTGTTTGTGTATCGTACCGTCAAAAATTGGAAAGTTATTGGTACATTTTGTAAGCAACGGTCCTTGTGGTTTCCTTTTTGACGATTGACCTGCTAGAATTTGTTTCTTATAGAACGTTATTTCCCCTAGCCTTGTAGATATACCGTCAATATCTCTTATACAAGTGTCGAATTCATCAAATTACAACCTACTTTAGGTTAATTCTTGTTTTAGACAAATATATCCTTTTTATGCAAAATAATAGTGTAATTTAGTTTTCATGATCGATTATCCCTTGTACTAAGTGACCTTTGTTAATTTGTCAAACATTGACCTTTTACATGATCAAGACCGACAACCTACTAAAAAAACATCCCAAACAAAGTCGGTTTCGATCAACACGTGCGATATTTTTTTTTCTACCAATTAGGTTTGAAGTTTCAATTGAAACCACCACCAATGAACAGTTAAGTCTCTAAACCCTCAATTAAAAACTTGATCAATCGAATTAGAAAATTATATATACAAGTAAAGAATGTTGTTACTTTTACACATAAAGTTAGTTTTTATTTTAATTAGATGATGTTACTTTCGGGTGGGACGTGTAACATTCCTAAAAGTAGTTCTAGGATTTATTGAGTTGAATTCGATTACAAATTGGAAATAATTGATGTTCGGCTGCGGGTTTTTGCCTTGGTATGTTTTATGGTTGTAAGGGCACCAAAGTTGGTGAATTAGACATTTTTCCAGGTCCGATTGGCATAAATGGCGGCGAAAGCCATATGGTAGGCCGCCTAAGCCACTTGAGGGTCAAGCGGCCTACGTCGCATGGCAGACGCCAAGGGCCGGGCAACCTAAATCGAGCCAATGTCATGTCGCATGCCTAGTTAGTTTTAAGTCACATTTTTTAGGGTTTGACCTCGCTTCTTTCTTATCCTCTCATGTGGGTCATTTTTGGGTGCCTTGGGAACATCTTTTACGTTTGTTGGGGGCATTTTGGAGGGTTTTAGCTTGGTGATTCCAAGCTTCTTGTTGCAAGGAGATGCTCGAAGGATTTCAAGTTGTTGGATTCAAATGAAATGGTTGGTTTTGGAACCCTAGATCTTGGTTGGAAATGACTTTGAAGATGGTGAAATCTTCAGCAATGGAAGCAAGAAAGTTTGAGGTTTCTAGATTAAGCTAAAATTTAGTACATGAGTTTCAAGTTACTTTGTAAAAACATTGTACATGTTAAAAATGTCATCATTTTTGTCGGCTATTTGCTTTTATGAGGTTCTACTTATCAAATGAGTTGTTTAACTAACCTATTTTAGCATTTAGTCTTGTGTTTGATAAATGTTTGGAAAAATGTACATATTACTTGATTAGTTGGCACCTTCAAGTTATAAATCATGGCGTTTGTGATTTTTTAATGAGTTTGAACTAGACACAAAAGTTAGTGTGATACTTCGGCTAACGGTTAAACACTTGAGCTTTTTGAGCAATTTACGTGTATCTCTTCGTACAAATGTTTAAAAATACATACTTTGACGTATTTCGCATTTTAAAATGTGAGTTCCATGAGTTGAGGTCTTTTTTCAATTTAAAACCAAAAATTTTATGATTGAAATTTGTCTAACTTTTGGATTGTCCTTGTTTACTTGAACAATTAATACTCATCATGGAGTTTATGGGACATTTTGTATGATTTTGTTAATTGTTATAAATTATGGTGATTGTTAGGTACTCTCGCACCTTTACATGCATTTAACTTCATAAACCTTGGAAAATGCTTATCAAATGGTTGATCGCATATTTTGAAAATCAACTTATGAGAATTTTATCTTGAGATAATTTATCCAATTGTAGAATGTGGTTTTTGACTCATTCCAACATTGAGAAAACAAACCTTAATTGACTTATATTAAAATGGTTTTATAAGTCATGGATTTTGGTTGATTGAATCTTGTTCAATAACTATATTTGAACATTAAAGTGCATGTATTGCCTAATTATTTGAGATTTTACCCAACTTTTGATTGTTCATTGTGTCTTGGACATTTTATGCATATGTTTGCATAATTGTATGGAAATACATGTCATGTGGACTTATTTGATTTTCCAAGTTTTAATCATGAGGATAGTGATTTTATTCCATTGAATCCATATGCATGAGGATTGGTTGTTTTGATCAAGAAAGAAGTTTTGATGTTCTCATCTTGGAATCACTGGGAAGTTTTCATGTTCTTATCTTGAAACCTTTGAATATTATCAAACAAGAAGTTTTGATATTTGGTGTTTGGGATTGCTTATTTAAAACAACTTATGCTTATCTACTTATTTGTTTATTGCTGGATGGAAACGTTAAAAGTTTTTAACTTCTTTTAAAACTTCTCAATTGTTGGTTGGTGCCATGATAAGCATTTTATCCAAACAATCAAAAATTACTTATTTGTTGTTTCATCCCACAATAAGCAAATAAGCACTTTTAATAAGCAATCCCAAACACCCCTTAAATTGAAGCCTTTCAGTCAAGTGAGTAATTTTTTATGCTTTCACTTGGACTTTTTGTTTGAATCAAGTGAGGAGTTTTAATGTTATCCTCTTAAAACCTTGAATAGTAAGCACTAAAATCGTTGGTCACGCGATAACCCTTAATTTTTAGAGTTATTTCTCACCTTCTATAAACCTATTTTCAACCATCTAATCCCATTTTAGCCTTTCAATACTTCTTTAGTCTAAATTGTTCATAAGGTTGAGAAATAATGGAAAGTTCAGAATTTATGAGTTGGTTATGCCCATAAAGGTCACCATTGTGGCAAATAGTAGCTTGATATGTGTTAGAAAAGCTTAGAAAACTAAAGGGAGTAAACATAAGCAAAACTTTGAAGTTAATTGGATAACTTCTAGATGAAGTCAACGCTAGAAGTTTTCTAGCAAAATTAGGAATTGAATTTTATAATCATATGGATGTGAGTTTTGGTTAAAACCTTTGATGTTTCAAGCAACAATCTTTATGTTTCGTGTTGGATTCATGTTTGAAAGTTTTGATTGTGATTTTAGAGATTTGTTAAATAATATTGATCTGAAATCATAAAAATTTAATGAATTAATTGTAGATATGACATATGATACTTGATAAAAATTGTGACTTTTTTCATTAAAAAATGCATGTAGATTTTCTTAACTTGATTAAAAAAATTATGAATTAATTAAAATTTAAAAAACAAATAAATCTAAATTAAAGATAATAATGAATTTTTTAAAGGATTTATCCAATTTAAGTCGGTAATTGTTTATGCAAAAAATTACACACGTTGTTATCGTAAGATATTTATTTGTGAGGCAAAACCGTCGAGAGAAAATAGCCCGGTCAATAAAACATACGATAATATAGAAAAATAAAGACACTTCGGTTGATGACGCATGAAAATCCTCAAGAACGAGGAAAAAACATGCGGTCGACTATGGGATAGTCGACGATGCACTATGTATCACCAAATAGGGGTGATGTCCTTAAAGTTACAAAGGAAAGTCGTACGATACAACAGAAATTCATAAGAGAAACAGCAAAAAACGAAAATAAGTATGCTTGAGAGCGTTGTAAAGAATTCTTGAGAGCTGGAAATGTTGTTCTTGTCTTCGAGTCTAGGTCACTTTTTATAGTGGAATTTCTTGTAACCGACGTGTCCTTGAATGTCTTATTGATTGCAACGGTTTATAACGGTCGAACCATTAATGGTTGATGGATCTTTGTCTTCAATTATGCTTGAAATGCGCAACTGTTTTATCTCTGCATTAAAACAATATTTTATAGCAAATGTTACCGTTAGTGCTGAAGTAACGCACGATATCGTACGTTATCTCAGGATATCGTACGATAGTAAGGTGATGGTCGTTCGATCGTCCGCCCGCTTTGTACGATGGTACCTGTGGCTTTTCTTAGGACCTTATCTTAATACAAGTTTACGATTCTATATGTAATCTTACTGTTGATCCAGCTCTCCTAAGACCTAATGAAATGATAATGATCCTGTAACCTTACTTAGTGT
>LUCG01256717.1:0-10192 GCA_001633085.1 Carthamus tinctorius | reverse complement strand
CGCTCTCGGCTGTCCTCACGTTCACAACCAAAAAGTGGTTCACATTTGAACTTTCATCTATGTTATTATTAACCTGTCAAAATATCATATTTACCTAAATAACAATTTTTGAACAATTTTTAATAATTTTAAATCATATTCAATAATTAAAAATAGTTAAATGACTATTAAACCCCTCCTTTAAGGCTATTTCACAAATTTCATATATGTCCTTCCTAACCTATAAAAATATAATAATTTGCTCAATGTTTTCTTAGTTTTAGAAATATATGTTTCTTATAATTCAATATAGCATTTTTTTTTAATAGTGCTATATTGGTAGAAATTTCATTTCAAAGATAGTCGTTATGGTTTTTTTAGATTATGCATGCAATATGCCCAAACCGCCAAATCGGTCAGACTAGCCCGCTAGACCATTTTTTATAACGGCTTGACCAGTTTGGCAAATGACTAAGCCGCTCGGTTTGGAAAATCTCTAAACCGTTATTTCGATTTGATTTGTATTTTGGGGGATTAAACCGTTTAAATCAAACCGTAAACTCCTATGTAATTAAATATTTGAAGTTTTTTCCCACTACTTTCTTCTAACTCAAAAAAACACGACTTAAGAATTTCAAAAAACTCTTAACCGTTTTTGCAATTTGATTTATGGTTTTGGGTTAAATCGTCCAAATTTGACCATGAACACAACTTAACAAGTTTAAAAAATAAAATTTGCATTTCAAATCAATCCTTTTTCCATAATTAAAATGTCTCTTAAGTAGACAAAGGATCTAGAAAAATTTCAAGCCATTCATCGAAAAATATTTAAATATAAGAAAAAATATATGGTTATTTTTCACGAAATAAACATTGGTTTGGTGGTTATTTCATTGATTTTCATGTTGATGTCTTGTAATCAAGTATTTTCTTGTAAATTCCTTTTAAAAACACAATAAATCTGAAATTAATAGCTAAAAACTACACTAACGAAACTCTAACTCAGGTTTGTTCTCTTGTCATATATAAACCAAGACATCATAACTCTAAGCTCCATACAACAAGTGAAGTTGACCACAAATTAATTGTGATTCTTGATTACTTACAGAGGATTGTTAGCAAGCCACCTCATAAACATGCTTAAACATTCTTTAGGTTTGTATTCTGGAGCTGTGTGACGTCCTCCCTTGAACAACATTAATAACTCAACCATTAATATATATAGTCAAACTCTTTACAAACTCAAACTTCATAAGATCAACTTCAAATTAATGAGTAGAAGCTTTAAGGTAGATTTCTAACCTTGACAGTAGCATATGTCAAGCTGTAGTCGTTTTTCGAGAATTTCATGGTGTATCTACACAAAAATAATTAGGACCATGATACGGAAAACATACTAACTTTAGCATTTATCTTAGATAGCAAGCAATGGCTGCTCCTAAAACTAACCCGGCTACTTGTTTGTCGACAAACCAAGGTCTCCAATCGTCTTCGACCGACAGATTCAACGATTTAATCCAGTTCAGCGTATTAAAATACGGAACCACCATATCATGATCTCCACTGTTCAAAGACAGAAAAAAAGGCAATAAGTAATAGACATGTCTTTGCTTCATGATCTCTAAATACTAGCTACATGAATGATAGGGTAGGGGTAGGTTCACGTGAAAGTCAACTATTCATGATGACTTTCATGATTTACATGAGGAATAATATTCATGAACATTTATGTATATTCATTATGAATAGATGGTTCCCACGGTTCTCAAAATGTTACGGTTCTTGAATGAACTTCCCCTGGTAGTATACAGTTATCACAAAGTGGACGCTAGGACAAAGAGAAGAAGCCTAGTAATAAAGCATTAAAGAGTATTACCTATATACAAGAGCTCGACAATTTTGATCAGCAAGGCGTTGGTGATAGCCTACGGCACTTGGGACATCGTGTGTGTAAGATATGGGTTCCTTACGAATATCAAGAAGCAAGGTTTTATTGCATCGTACCCACTCAATATCGTTAAATTCCTGGTGGTCATCAGATAATTATCCTACTTAATCACGATGATCGTGAATAAAACTCACAGTGAACTACAAACCTCACGAACGTGAAGAGCTTCTCGCACATCTCTGCTATTAGCCCAAATGGAGGAATATATATAGGAGCCCTCCTACATTAAAATAGATACAATACATAAATCTAACACGCGAGGATTTAAGAGGGACATATTCATACTTGTAGAAATCCTATAAAAACGAAAGAGGGAGAGAGAGAGAGAGAGAGTAGTACTCGACACCAATGCATCTGAAACTGAGGTAACGGCCAAGCATCCACAGAGGTCTTGTCAATAGATCGCATGCACCTTCCTAACATATTATTATATTGGAAGGGATTCAAAGGTTCACAAGAAGGCTCTAAAATATGGCACTCGTAGATTCTTTCAAGGCATTACAAATAGAAAACAAGAAAGCATTAAAAAGAAACTAGATTTTGATCACGACATTGTAAGCTAATAATTCGAGTTAAAACTCTAGCAGTGTACCTTTTCAACCACCTGAAGATCACGTATGCACATATTGTTGCTGGGATCTACGTTCACATACTCTCCACCGCAACTTTCTTTAGTTGACTGCAAAAATATGCAACTTAAACGAGTTTTCATTTAGAAACATGATCTTTTAAAAAACAACTCAACGAACTTTTAACACCCCGGCTCAAGTGTAAAACAGTCTGCTCCTGTAACATCTTGAAAATACACTACAAGGCTACTTTATAAAAATAAATTCCATAGAAACCAAGTTCAAATACTACAAATTAGTGAAATGCTCATACCGGAAAACTCAAGTTGTAGTTAATAGTAATACCTTGTAGATTGCATCCGATAAGAGTGCCATGTGATGAGCAAATGGTATTCTTGAATTATATTCGCTACTTGTATCTGTGAAAGGATTACCAAGCACATACCCCTAACAAGGAAAAATATATATCAGATTGAGGTTCCATGAAAAGATTAGGTAAATCTTTTTTTTTTTTTTTTCCAAATGATCAAATCCAATGCAATCAAGCCCAACCAACAGTTGTTCATCTTAGCATTTTGAAAAGGGCTTAAAACAAGTTAGCTGCTGATAAATAAGAAAATTGACTAATATCAAGTCATTGATCAATTTGTACTTTGATGTTGATCTGTGGCCATTCTCCAACTCCAATACCTACAAAAGAGGGAAACAAGAAGCTGAAACCCAACAATCTTGGCATAATCTCTCTTAAGAAAGACTCCACACATAATTTTGAGACTACTGCAAAACAAGATGACTTTAACACTTCATAAATCAAACTTCGGTTTTCTATAACTATATCTAAGACAAGTAGTAGAAGCATCTAAAAGTACCGTTATAGATTTCATGAACAACCATTGGCAGCACTATGCCACTGTAGGAATCACCACCAAGATAAAATGGATTCTTGAGAAATTTAGGATGATCCACAAGCCACTGTGGATAGACATGAAAAGCATCGATCAATTGCCTCAAATATTGATAAAGGTGAAGAACAGATTCAGTAAGTAATCCATTTCTTAGGGGGTCGGAAATGTGATACATGTGTGTTATCTGCCTTAAAAAATATGTGCCCGGAGATTTTTGTTGGCGTGGGGTTCTAATTTGAAGGCATAAAACAACTAAATGGAACTACTACTTGTTACTTTAAGGCGAGTTCTCTCCATCCTTACAGCAATTTTTTCGCCCCTCACCGTTCCATAGAACATAGTGCTTCGTGTTTATTTTTGTTTATAATACTTACATCATGTGAAATCAACATTTTCCAAATTCCGGGCCTCTGTTTAGGAAATAATCAGTTAGGTTAATTTGTCGGTTTTTAATTTCATGATGTTTAATCACCCTACCTTCCTGAGAAATTGGTAAGTCTGCATTGCTGATAAAGTATCGTTCACTATGTAACCCTCGGGAGTTCTTGCATAGGAGAATCCAGATCCGGCAGGCTGATCAAGAAATACTATGCTGGCAACCTGAAATGTTACATCAAACGGATTTATAATAAAAAAAAATTAAAAGACCGATACTACATGTTTATAAAGAACCTTATAGACAACATTCAAACCCCTGCCAAAAAATAAGCGAGGTCTGGCTTACATGCACCGACTAATCCCCTAGGCGACCACGAAAGGCCTAGAGTCATTGCAACTTTTGCAAGTGAATGTCTATGACCACAAGGGCTTTGGTACTAGTGCAGGGAGATTTGACCCTAGGTAACATAGGACTTTCACTACATCCTCATGAGCCTTAACCGGCGTGCCACAACCCAAGTGGTTAGCGAATGTTTCTTTTGTAGTCAAGTGGTGGTGTGCTTTGGATTAAGGATTATCTATGGTAACAATTAGACACCTTTGTCCAACTGTGAGGTTTTATCTCGAGTATCGTCTTCTCCAAAGTAGAATTCCCATAGTTAATAGCGAGCGGACCTGCATACAACCCAACAAAGTGTCGAAATACAAGTACATTGGTCAACAACAGATTGTTGCATAGGAAAGTTGTTCAACTCTTCCACCAAAAGATAAAACATGGCATCATCATTTATAGACTATTTCATAAGAGATACCTATTTCATAGAAAAGGGCAGAAAGAGCAGAACAACCAGGGCCTCCAGTGAGCCAAAGAATGAGAGGGTCGTCTTTCGGGTTCCCTTCGGACTCGATGAAGTAGTAAAACAATTGCACATCATTGGATTCTCCTACCCCAATATAACTTAAAGCAGATTGTTGTATAAGAGTTAGTATATCTATTATATTATATTATATTATATTCGAGAAGAGAGTAATCATAAACAGAGAAAGAACAGGGAAGTAAATCAACAAAATTAAGTCTATTTTATGGTCATTTCTGAAAGCATGATCTTACCCAGTTTCTAGCATGAAAGGAAGATCACCAACGAAGCCTGGCAGTGTCTTAACCAGGAACCGTGACTCGATAACCACCAATGAGACTAGCAGAAGAGATGCAGCAAACATGATTGGAGTGCAGGAAGGTTGAAAATGAGATTGTTTCATTGTGGTTCTGTAAGAAAAACATATGGAAAGGTCAACTTTGGAACTCTATCACTTGACCCCACTGGAAATAATCTGCAGTTCCCACCATGCACCATTACATAAACAAATGAAGCAGTACTTACTTATGGTGACTGATGGATGAAGAATGAATGAAGTTCCAAATTAAAGTTTCTTTTTCTTACCTCCTGAATTGTACTAAAAACTGTGTATGCTGCACATAAGTTGTACCTTAAACTTGACAGCACTCAACCCAAATCTTTTATGGGCTATATTACAGAAGAGGGTAATCATAAACAGAGAACAGGGGATCTAATCAACAGAAGTCTATTTATGCTTTCTGAAAACATGCTCTTACCCGGTTTCTAGTGCGAAAAAGGAAGATCACCAACGAAGCCTTGCAGTGTTTTAACCAGGAACCGTGGTTCGATAACCTCCAATGAAACTACCAGAAGAAATATGGCAAACAATCAGGGGCGGAGCCAGGATTGAGTTTAAGGGGGAGCATCAGTTATAAATAAATCAAATAGACGACGAGTCACATGTGGTTTATCTTTTTATCAGGTACTTAGTTATCTTTCGTTACTTAAGGTAGTGATTAAACTAAAATCAACCCTTAGCAAATGGACAATTCTAAAATCGAATCAGTTAAAACAATTACGAAATGAACAGTATTAGAGAAATAACAAATGGGTTGCACTGATAGCGCTACATAAGTTGGTTTAATCAAACACGTTATAAAATGAAAAGTATAATTTTATTAGAATCAAAAGCATACTACTATACATCAAACATTAGTTTTTGTGATATAGTGTTTAGTGTAAAGATTTTTTGTTATTTTGACACAACTTATCACAAAAGCTGGGTACAAAAACCTCATAAATTAACACAAATATTATTAATATTGACATTTAACTTGACCGTTATTGATCGATAAAAGATTATATTTTTCATTTTATAAGAATTTACACATTAAATTAGAATAATATTCTTGATCTATGAATTTTAAATGAAATAAAGTTTAAATTGGTTTAAATTATACATTTGTTTTAAAAAATTGATTTGTTTTAAATTTTCATCAAAATAAAAGGTCATATATATAATCTCACCATATAGTCCATAGAAACCACTTTACTATCTTTGACCATGGTCCCACTTCTCCGGTAGCACATTCCCTCTCTTTCTATAGGTTAAAAAGGTAGGAGGAAATATAATTTCTCCTTTCTATATATACATAAACTTTTTTTTTTGGATTTGAGGGGGAACAATGGTACCCTCTGGTTACTATGTGGCTCCTCCCCAACAATATCCGACTGCAGGATGGTGTTAAAAATGAGATTGTGAACCAAGCTTCATTGTGCTTCTATAAGAAAAATATGTGCAAAGGTTTACATTTTCTCACTATATCATGGTTTTTTTACGTTTGTCATTTTATAATGGTNCTGGTCCTTCCATCTAACCACCGTTAACTTTTTGTTAAATCCAATTATACGAGAGATATTTTAGTCATTTAAAAAGATTTGTTAAGCCAATCAGCATCTAGATTAATGAGGGGTATTTTAGTCATTAAAAAAGTATTTAAAATGGCTAAAATACCTCTTATTTAATGGACTTAACAAAAAAGTTAAAGTTGTTAGGAGGAAGGACGAAAAGGACCAAATTTATGAAATGAAAAACATAAGGGACCAAATCTGAGTTTTTCAAAATTTAGAGACGGTATCCCTTGAAATTGAAAAATGTTATGGACTAAAAGTGAAGTCTACTTTTTAATTTATTTTAGTCGATATACAGTAAAATATGTTAATATAATAAGGATATATAAAAAATAAATAATTAATTATAATCGTAGAAAGTGAAATAGAAAAATATGGTCTTTATGCAATTTGTCTAAACCATATCGTCTTTTCCATTTTTTTTTCTTAATTTTAAAAACTAGTTCAAGGAATTGCATAAAATTCAACTATGAGAATTGGTACAAAGCAATGGCTATAAAGTAAACAAAAGCAAAGAGATGGTTATTTTGGTCAATTTTCCCAGACAGTTTCAAAAACATTGGAGTTTAGCCGGAGAAATCGATGGTTGAAAGCATCAAGTCACGGATGTATTCAAACGCCAATATGTTTTGAGTCTCTTTTTGATTAGCCTTTGAAACCTCTAAATCTTTCATTGAAGTTTTTACATGCTTGGTTATGTTTGGTTTTAGATTACTAAAATGATATATATTTGAATTTCCTTTTGATTAGCATTTGAGTGTTAACTTTTCTGTTTAGAACATCTGAAAAACAAAACCCAACCCCCATAAGAAATTACAATTAGAACTTAGTTTTAGATGATTTTGGTGTCAAAATGTTGAAATTGGTCTTCTTTACAACATAGTATGAGAAGCCCTATGCTTGCCAACACTTTTATTTACATCTACATTTTTCTAAAAATTAAAGCATCTTAAATGTTTGGCATGTTTCCCATTTTCGAAAAATCAAGGTCAATTAACCAATTTCGTAAACAACTATAAAAAGGTAGCATTCTAGTTTATTTTCTGGTGTTTAAAAATAACTAGAACAAGTTACTCCTAAATGTTGTTATATATGGTCAAGGTTCTAAATGGCGAAAGGCGTGGCGTGGCGGCGAGGTCAAGCCTCAAGCCTTACGAGTTACGGCGAGGTTATGGCGTTTTTCAAGGTGTGACTTAAGGCGGCAAATCTATATATATTATATATATTTAGATGTCCATGTGTCTCGGTGTATTGAACAATAGTGATTAAAATTCATAAACCTATAAACAAAAGAAGATAGACGCATCGATTATTTGATAACAAATATACAAAGCTTATAAAAACGATTTCAGAAGATTAGACCATGCCTTATAACCCGCCATAACACGCCATAACGCGCCATAACGCGCCATAACCCGCCTTATAACCCGCCGTAACGCGCCATAACACGCCATAACGCGCCTTATAACCCGCCACGCCTTAAAGTGGCGCTACGGGCCTTAACGTGGCGGTAAGGCTGCGCCTCGACGTTATGGCGCGCCATAACGCCACCATAACGCGTTTTTTAGAACATTGTATATGGTAGAGGTGGTTATTTTGGCAGTGGCAGAGGCAGAGGTAAAGTGGTGGTGCCAAAGGGCAAACCTAATAAGGGTCAAACAGGCGGCTCCCATGCAATCGATTGGAAAAAAGTTTATGAGCTTGAAAGGAGCAAATTGTTAGGGTGGATTTGTCAAATATAAAAGTAAACAAGATTTCAAAGGGCCGATAAACAAGTAGAAATAGAAGTGCAATATTAACTCAAGCAACAAATGTGGATAATGAGATCTAAGATGTAACAAGATGATGCTAACCAAGAAATACTAACCCACAAAGTAAATGACAACAAAATATGGATAAACCGAGTCATACAGAGAGAGAGAGAGAGAGAGAGAGAGAGAGAGAGAGACTAAATATATTACTAACCGCAACTGTTTTACAGAGATCCTTGTATCTAAAATCAACTTTCTTCAACAACTTCAGAACCACCTAGCAAAACTGTAACGACCCAATTTCCAAACACATAAACTAATATGTATCCTAGTAATCTAACGCAACAGAAATTAAACATAAACTTAAATCTTAGGTTTTAAAAAGCCTAATACATCAATTCAAGAAGGCAATTCAATGTTGTGCCAGTGGAACAACCCTCCACAGCTGAGATATAACTAATACTAGTAACCATCTACGAGAATCTATAGCTGACCCCTCTGTTCTAACTCTGAACTTTCTCTTTCCCTTTTGAGATTTCTCTCCTACGCGCTTGCCCTGAAAATAATTTAAGAAAAGGTTTGAAAACAAGGGTTAGACCATAAGGTCTAGTGAATTCCCTCAAAAAGGCAATTTCAAAACACAATCGACCCATTGGCCCAAATACAATCGATAAATCACCGGTGGTGCATTGTGGACTTAGACATTAGAACGGGTCACACGGAATACATCCGTGCCTCAAATGCCCTTTAGGGTCACCTAAAACAGATTCGAGCCCCAGGCTATCGCCCTTCAGGGTCACACGTCAGAGACGTGCCCCATGCTACAATCACACTCCCAAGGAACGTGCATCGAACCTTGTTACTCTAAGTCCACTACGTAACACGCCATCATATAAACACATATTCAATATAAGCATGCTCATAACGTACATTTAAAAGACAACAGTTCATCATATGTAAACAGTTCACAAACATTTGCATATTTTATCAAAAAAGGTTTGGCATGGGAACTCACCTGAGCCCTAGCCTGAATGCTCAATCTACAATTAACACCCGCCAATCGGATCAGCACCCGATCTAAATCATTAAAAATTATCAATATGGCTAATCCCTTTAACTATTGCCTCTATAGAAATAAATCACTACAGGATTTTTCCTCAAAAAATAGCTCCTAAGGTTGAAGTTCCCAAATCCCGATTCGGATTTCTCAGTTGTCCGAGTCGGATTTCGGGATAATAATCCGAGTCGGATTTTTCAGTTGTCCGAGTCGGATTTCGGGAAAATAATCCGAGTCGGATTTGTCAGTTATCCAAGTCGGATTTCAGAACATTATCCGAGTCGGATTTCACCCAAGTCCGAGTCGGACTTTACTCAATGTCCGAGTCGGACTTTACTCAATGCCCGAGTCGGATTTCCAACCATAATCCAAGTCGGATTTCGGGCCATAATCCGAGTCGGATTTTTTGGAAAAACCTGGGGAGACCAGTTTTCTTCGAATACAACCCCAAAATAGCTAAACATTCAATTAACTAATCTCCAAATCAAATCTATAATGGTTTTCTAATAAGGTAAGGCAAAGCTATAATTGTAGATTACGAAATCTCACCCAAAAGAGGTCAAATAATTGATGATGATGATGATGAAGATAACTACTCTCCTCCCTTCTTTGCCTTCCTTTTTGCTCCAAAAACGCACACACACACACACACATCACAAAATCTTTGCTCTAAATGGCAAAAAGCCCTAAGCCATTCCTTAAATACCATGGGCTTGGGCTAAGACTTCCTCTAATCTTTTTTTTAAATGGCCAGGACCATTCAAATAAAAGAGGGTTTCTTTAAAATTCACAATTAGGGGGCGTTTGGTTCACTGGAATCCTTGGGAATCTGGGGGAATTGGAATCCAATTCCCA
>LUCG01256690.1:0-13594 GCA_001633085.1 Carthamus tinctorius | reverse complement strand
AGCTAATCCAAACACTTTTTTAAAAACTTCTTTTTCCACCACCATAAGTCAATAAGCACTTTTAGCTAAAAGCACTTTTGGATCTCAAAAAGCAATCCCAAACACCCGTACAAAATAGTTTCTGTAGACGTAACTCCCAGCGGATCAATTCCATTCCATCCTCAAAATCACAAACCCTCGCTTCGGTCGCAATCCTCTACGTTTTTCCGGCGAATACCGAGCGGCGGAGACGGCCTGAAACCTAGAACGGAAGATGTCGGGCATGGGGGACGGCTACGTGGGCACCGCCCAAGACGCCGTAAGAATCCGAAGGCTTGAGAAACAAAGAGAAGCCGAAAGAAAAAAGATCCAAGAGCTTAAAACTAAGAACGCCAAAGGCCAATCCGGTCTTCTTCAATTCGGCTCCGGAACCTCCGAAGTAAGCTCTGATTATTGCTATATATACATATACATATGCATATACATGTCCTTTTTGATCAATTGATTTTATATATTTCTGTGCCCTAATTAGCTCTATATATTACAATTTTTACCCTAAAGAGTAGTATGAGCCTGTGTATATGCTTTTACTGTTGTCGATTAGTTATGTAAGATTCTCAAATATATTACGTTAGATTTTGTAGTGTTGTTGGGGTTGATTTCGAGCTGCAAGATTGACAAGATAAATTTTGGTACAAGAGGAATCATCAAAGAAATTTAATTTATAGAAACGTTAGCAGCCATTTTGGAATTGAAAATTTTGTTACATCCTCATTTAGTGCGGATGAATAGTCAAGATCATAGTAGAATCTAATTATGCAACAAAGGGGATCCTTTATTTAGTCTTTTTGAGGTTTTCTTGGGATAATTGTTTGCATTGTAAACGGGAGGCCAGTTACAATCGAGTTCAGTTAAGGGTTGGATCTCATGCATTGGCATGGACTAAATGGTGATAAACAGTAGGTTTAGTTGCAGATGACAAAATGTTGATGTTGCCCTTAGGAGTCAGCAGCAACACAAGAAGGACCCTAACAGGAGCACTTTGCTGAAAAATGAGGGTTTAGGTGTTGGTAATGTTGAGCTTCACAAGCTGGCCTCATAGCAAATTATTGGTACACATAAATTAGCAAGATAATATGGAAGGGGGTGATGCATCGACATGATATGTTCATGGCTCTTGTCCCCATTTTCACCTGAAAACATATAAAACTTTATATACTGACACTCTCAATAAATAGACCTGCTGGAACATCGGTAACATCCCTTATTCTGCAAAGAGGTTGATTTGTGTTTAGGCTGCTCTTTGATTGTCTGTTCGTGATCCCATATGCTGTAATGGAAGTACAATCAATCCAGAAAGTTATTCGCTGGGTGCTTTGAACCTAAGCTGGCTCATCTATCAAATTGCGGTGGTGGTTCATCTCTCCATGATGCTGTTGTGGACTTCTGCTCGAGTCTTTGTAGTCAATGATGCCTCTTGAGAATGGTGAGTAGTTGTGGAAGGAAGAAGAGGGCAAGGGAATGAGGAAGAAGTCCACAGAGGACAAATGAGATAGAAGCTGCTGTTATGGACTTGCAATTGTCTTAATTGGTTGACCCCAATTGCATTAGCGTTTTGGTCATATTCTTGAATTGTATCTTGGTCTTATTTGTTTTGATATTTTTGATCACCAGATAGGACTTGTTTGTTTTTAAGAACTGTAGGTTGCATTAGATATTCATAATTTCATATATTGTCGTCCAGTTGCTTATGAAATACTGCACTTTTAAAATATTTGATCAGATACTTGAGACTGCCTTCAAGAAGGAAACTGTTGGGCTGGTCACAAGGGAGCAGTACGTTGAGAAGGTGAGTGACTGATTTCAATAGTGTTACTTGTTTCACTGTGCTTACTGCATAGAAAATGACGTGATTTTGCTCGACTGTAATTGTATACAGAGGGTTAACATTCGAACCAAGATTGAAGAAGAAGAGAAAGAGAAACTTCAAAAGCTACAACAAGAGTGAGTAATATTTGCTCCCTTTTCACGTTTGCAGTTTTGTTTACCATCTTTTGCTAAGTGTACATTTCTCCGTTCTTTGTATTTTAGGGAGGAGGAGCTTCAATTACAAAAACTAAAAAAGAGAAAAATCAAGGTTGACCCTAGGCTATCTTTTTGTGATGATGTTGAGAATGGGGAAGAAGAAGATGTGGAGGATAGTAAGTATAAGTTTATTTCTCCATTTTTAAGTTTTTTGCAACAAATCTTTTCTTGGTCATATTTCTGATAAAATCTATTTTAGTTTGTCCGATAAAAAAGTATCCACCTTCAAAACTAAATGTCCACATTTCTATTTTAGCTTGCTCAAAAATAAGTATCCACTTTCAACTTTCAAGAATAAGCGTCTACCTTCAAATTGTATTCTTATTTATGAGATTAGAAACTCTTTACTCCCTTATCATTAAGGGTAAAATTGTCATTTAGTTAATTAAAAAGAATAATATTACACATTCCTAAAACGGTGTTCATTTTTCATAGTGGACATGTACTTTGGGGCGGAGGGAGTATGTTATACATTTTTTTTGTACCCGTTGCCTTAACAACCATTGTCTTGTACTCTTTTATATGCAGAAAATAAAGAATCAAATATGTTTGGCCGAAGAGGCTTTGGCAAAGACCCCACAGTAGAAACTAGCTTTCTGCCGGACAGGTGTGTTATCTCTCTGCCTCTTTTTATATCACCCCCCTGAAACATCCTTTAATTTTCTTTGATCTAAGCTGATTAATTGTCACCATCGTGGTGTGAAGCATACTCTTTCAGTGAGAGGGAGGCAGAGGAACAAGCTGAGCGTGAAAGGTTGCGGAAACAGTGGTTACGTGAGCAAGAGCTGATTCGAAGTAATTTTTATAATAATGAGTTAATTTTATATGACATTTATATGAAATGATAAGTCTTCTGAGTCATATGTCAATTGCATTGCAGATGAGGCTCTTGAAATCACTTACAGTTACTGGGATGGAGCAGGCCATAGGCGAGTGATGCAGGTTCGAAAAGGTGATACAATTGGCGAGTTTCTGCGTGCTGTCCAGCAGCAACTTGCACCTGAATTTCGAGAAATACGTACAACTTCAGTTGAAAATCTTCTGTATGTGAAAGAAGATCTCATCATTCCACATGTAAGGAATTTGTACTCCACTCGTTCATACTTTTTCTATTCGGTATGTTATTATGAGTCAACGTGGTTCTTACAACGGTTGTCGATTTTCAGCAACACAGTTTCTATGAGCTGATTGTGAACAAAGCTAGAGGAAAAAGTGGGCCGGTAAGTTGACTTTTTTTAGTAACATTTTCTTTCAGTATGAAGTTTCCAGTTTCCACCAGTTTCAACGACCGCATAACACAAACACTGCATGTAACCATTTCTTTCTTTTGTTTATAGAAATCGGTGTTTTTTACTTTTTACGTTTCTTATTTCTACAGCTTTTCCACTTTGATGTGCATGAGGATGTGCGAACGATTGCAGATGCAACCATAGAGAAGGATGAGGTAATAATATTTAAAAAAATAATGTTTAATTGAATCACCCAGATTCAGTTATATCATGTCGAAAACATTAGTGGATAAACTTATTTTGTTTAAAAGTGATAATACGTTGGACTCCAATGCGTCTTTAAGATGATATATCCTGCGTCTGTGTGGCAGAGTTTTCTTGGGGTATATAGTAAATTAATATTTCCTTTGTTTGATAGTCGCATGCTGGTAAAGTTGTCGAGAGGCACTGGTATGAGAAGAACAAGCACATATTCCCCGCTTCAAGATGGGAGGTACCCCCTCCTTCTCTTCCCTCTTTTGACTCTGTTTATGGTGCATGTACAATTGGCAAAGGGAAAGTTTACTCGGGAGCGGTAAATGTTTTGAGAACCAACTATCAATGAGAATATACCTAAACATTCATGAATATCATGCATTTTCATCGTTCATGATATTCATCATGAATGATTCATTGATAGTTGGCGGTTCTTCTCAAAATATTTGTGGTTCTCAAATGAACCTACCCCTAATGGGCAAAAAAGATAAATGGCCACCGAGTTGTCATGACTCGTTTTCTCACTTGCAAGCATAAGAATCGATTTTATTTATCAGAACACATAAAGAGGCTCTTGCAATCATATCAATTACATCATTTTTGTCCCATTTTGATCCAAATTAAGAAATTGAAGGGAAGATTGAAAGAGTATAATTGGTTGATATAGTGAAGGTAGAGTGCCATTTGTGAACAAAATCGTTCGTCCATCAACTATTGAACACTCAGATTATAAGATTATACCTCAATTGGATATAGATGACATAAACGACATGGTCGTAAAAATCCAAGTATGGGATTAATAAACATTTTGTTTTGCAAGTGAATAAGCCATGCTTATTTTAAGCTATTTTCTGATAACGAAATTGCACCTGATTATAGCATAGATTGGTGTAAAAACAACCAGTCGACCAATATTTGTTGTTTTCTCATGAATTTGAGGTCGACAATTGCAGATATATGACCCGACAAAGAAGTGGGAAAGGTATACGATCCATGGGGACTAAACAACCAAACCAGAACGTCGTCAAGTCATATGTTTTCCGAGGTGGTTATTGGGAGATGTGTTTGTATGTTACTTGTTCCCATTTGATTTTGAATCTTATGCTATATGTATCCAAAGGCAATTTGCTTGCTCTTTTCTTCTTTTTTTAGTATGGGGAACATAAAGCTTATCGGTAGAACCTTATCGTGTGATGGGTACTTTATCAGTGTTAAAAATTGTCAAATCCGGCAAAGTACAACTTTCATTGCACTTTGTTTTTGTAATTGGTGTTCAGCCCACTTTATCGGTCTCAAGTCTGTAAACTTCCTAATTTTCAGAACTAATTTTCAGACTTAAGAGGTATTCTATAAAAGCCTAACAGCCCCTCAAGAGTTTGTGAGGAAGGATATAAAAGGCAAATCTGAAATATTATTTAAAGAAAAGTTAAATCTCAGGAGGAGCACATGCACCTTTTGGTGCTAACAATAACATGATTCCGCCACTAGCAGCAGTGCCCTCCCTGGGGAGGGGGACTCGGGAGTAAGCCCAGAGCCCGAAAATAACATGGGCCTAAAATTTTCTAGTAATATTATAGTAGTCAGAAAATTAGTAAATAAAATATATAAATTTTATTAATACCTAAGAGGACCTAAATTAATTTGTATCTTATATATGTATTGTTTAATTGCATTGGAAAATAAAATATTTAAAATGTTAATTGATGGTTTATTTTATAGCATTACTTAAAGCTTTTCTAAGTTTTTTATTCGGTATCAAAGTTTAAATTTACTTGTCTAAATAACCTTGATAGTATTACTTCATTTTTTGTATTTATGAAGGGTCCTTATTTACATCTCGTCCAGTGTCAAAAAATGTCAAGAACGGATCACTAGTGATAGGGTTGTTACTAAAAACATATTTTTATATGAAAGTATATCATTATATGTCAGTTTGATTCATATTTATTATTTAGATGCATAAACAATACCATGTTCTTTATACCTTAATCACAAAGATGACGATAAAAGATAGCATTGTCACTCATTTTTGTAACGGAATTTCTCAATTACCTATCCGACAATTATTTAAGTTTTTTTCCTAATTGAAATCGAACAAACCCCAACTTTTGCCACCAACACCACGCTTGTCACAAGTGCCACCCACCTCACCCTGCTCCGCCATTGCCATGCCCACTAGTAAGCCATGAGTTATACAACCCAAATTACCCAAACTTATTCACTATCACATCAACACCACATTATTTTTTCACTCCTACCTTTTACCTTACCTAATACATGTGCTATACCATACCCAATTTTAACCATACCTTTTATTTTATTAAATTAATTAATTAAAAAAAAAGAGAATGAAGATAAAGAAAAGAGAGAAAGGGGGTAAGGGGGTTGATTTCATGAGGTCTTCAAAGCCGACGTGCAGGGGTGGCCCTGGGCATAGGTCAAAGGGGCGGCGGCCTAGGGCGTCATCTAGTCCAAGGACATCACTCTTACAAGCCCAAATATTCATTAGTAGGTTCAACTTTAAGCTTTTTGGCGTAATTTTACTACGTTTGTAACTTGTGAGTGCTTCATATATGAATACCAAATCAATCTCGGCTTACTACAATTTACACCGAACGCGATTATATATAGAAGTAAAAAATTGAACAATTGAAATGAAATCAGTCGCCAATTTCTGCCAATCCCTCGTCAATCGACCTGCTTTCTATTCAATCTTCCTATTTTCAAAATCAGAGATCGAATTAATCAATTTCTTCACTCTTCCCGCTTTCGATTAAATCTCAGTAAGTTTTTTTTTAATGTTCTAAACCCCTTTAAATTGTTGTTTGGTTTTTCGTTTGCATACTAAGGGGCATTTTTTTAACCTTTCGCCATGGGCATCCGAAATCTCAGGACCGGCCCTGCCGACGTGCTTTCCTAATTGAGAATCCACCGGAGGCGGAATGGTATTCCCGACTAGACCCGAGCAAACCCAACCCTACCCGATGGCCATCAGGTGTGATGTATAACGCATAGTCTTACATGCTACTCACAGTCTCATGCTAAAAATAAAACTGTAACTTTTTTTATTTTAAAAAATAAATTTTTTATAAAGTTTCGTAATTTGAAATTTATAGTGATCCATCAATATTTTTCGTTTTGTTGTTGTTAATTTAAAATTTTAATTAAATAATTTTGTAATTTTCTATTTGGAAAAAAGAAGAAACTGTTTCATTTATATATAAACCATCGCAAACTCGATAGTATCGCTCTTGAATCTCTGTTACTCCGGTTGTTGAATTCTGCATCTTTCCTAATTTGATCGATCATGGCGAACATTAGGGTTTTCTTCCTCCTCGCTCTCCTTCTTCTCTCCTCTTCTTTCTTCCTTCAAGGTACTAATCTCATCTCAGATCTGGATCCATCCATCCTACTTTTCTTATAATTCCGATCAAGATCGAATTTGTAGTAATTTTTTTTTTCCATTTAAACAAAGTGATTTGCACTAGATGCATGTGATTTCATTGCTGGTATTATTGTTGTAAATTTTGTGTGTTTAGATCTATTAATGTGCTATGTAATTTTGGTTATCGTAGTTCTTCTTGGATGTAGTTGACTTTTTCGATTTTAGTTGGTGAGTTGTTTGATTGCTTTATTTAGGAAAGTAATTCGCCTACTATTTATCGTTTATTGGTATTGACAATCGTTTAGATTTTAGGTTTATCTGTTTTTGCATGCATGTATTGATTTCAGAAATGATGTTCATCGGAAGTGTTTAATTTCCCTTTTGATGCATTAATCGCACTCAGTTTTGTCGTAATTAAGAAATATGAAATACATTGGACTCATTTATTGTATTAATTACCTTTGTATATGGTATGATTTTGTTCATGTAGGAGCTGCTGGAAATTGTTTAATTGTTTTGTTTAATTCTAAATAATCATTCTTTGCAATGTATGTCATCTAAAATTTTCCAATCATGGGGAGGATGAGGCCCTACTATGTGAGTTCAGCTTCCATTGGTTACATACTTGATGATTATGTAAAAAACCAAGCTTGAAACCTAATTTTGAACCTAATTTGCCATCCTGCTTCATGAATATTTCTTGCATCATTGGGGTAATTACTGCTTTTGAACTGCAGTTGCTAGGTCTCAGTCTGATTCAGACTCGGATGCTGATGCTGATGCTGAGCTTGTCGCTGAAACCGTTGAGGAAGGAGGAGATCTTGGGATTGTAGGTGATGAAACCCAGGACTTTGGTGGTGGAAATTACAGTCCAGCTCCTGGTGTCAAAACAGTGTGTGTTTTCCCAAAGAACCCTGTGAAATGTAAGTTAATTGTAGTTTTCCCCCTTTATGAAACTCAAACTTTCTTTGCTTCTTTTACATATCAGAATTCTTACATCTAGTTTTACCATCTAAGAAATTGTTTTTCTCTCTTTGATTCTGCAGTTGTGGTAGCAGGGCAAGAGACTGAACTTTTGATTGGACTGAAAAATGAGGGTAACGTGCTGTTCTCATAAGTGTTTCGTTGCTTGACTGCTCCCATTCTGATTACCGTATTCCATTAAGCATGTTAGCTTTTTCACTTTTAGCACGTCCTTCTATACAACAGTGTGTGCTCCTAATTATGGGACAGCCAGTATTGCAATCCCACATCTGTTTACCTTATTGTTGATGTATCTGTTAATTAATCTTTCTAGCAACGAGCATCTATGGTTGACCGTGTTGTCTTATTTTAGTTGTACATTTGCATATGGAGGAATGATCTAACTTACAATTGGTTGATGAACAGGCGAGCAGAGTGTGAAGGTCCTTGCTATTCATGCTAGCGTTCATCTTCCTTTCGATCATCAGATGTTGGTCCAAAATCTCTCTACACAGGTATATATGTTAATATCATGGAACATCATTTTGTTCCCTTCAATATCAATAAATTGTCATATGGACATCTGGTTATAGAACGGATTGAAAATTTGAAATAGGAAACTTAATCTTGAAGTCATATAGAGTACTACACATTGGCATGGAGATCGTAAGTTTATTTTATGATATTGTGCTTGAGTTTAGAGATACATTAGTTGCTTCGTTGTTTAATTATTTTATTTAAGTTCTTTGTTTCCGATATCAGTTCAAGACTTATTGACCAGTTACTTAGCTCTATAAACTGTTGGTTGTAGTATTACTAAGGAAGAAGATGATCATTATTGAGATTGACGCACATGTTGAGTTAATTTATGAACTGTGTGCAATTGTCTTCATTTTATTGGTTAAGAAATACTAGGCTTTTGCCATTGCCTTATTAGTTTGTTGTTGCACATTTATCTAGTTTTGTACTCTTTCAAAGGCGTTGCTTATTGTGTCATTGTGTGAGCTCTTGTTTTTGTTTCGACTTCTGTAAAAAGCTTCTGGTTTTTTTGGACTAAATTTTAATTTACCATCCATATTCGTTTGTATGATTATCTTTCCTGACATTTTGAGTATTTATCGTGTTGTTTTGCCTGGGTACAACTGTTATGTACACAAGAGTTTGATATGACTAATATTTTCTTATGTTTCCAGGCTTTCAACAATGCATCAGTTCCTGCTTCAGTTCAAGCTACTTATCCCTATATGTTCGCTGTCAGCAAGTTTTTACAGGTAGAAGTTTGTCACTTTCAGACAAGCTTTACATTAATTGCTTCAAGTTGGTACTTTATATATTCAAGGTTTTCACCATAGATGTCAAAGCATGTGATTCATGAAGAAAATGGTGACCTGCAAATCTGAATCTTGTTTGATTATCCATCATATTGGCTAGTCACACTTGTATCAGATAATAGTTCACAACTTCCACATTATTTGATTCTTATATATAACCAAGATTTCTTAATGTATTGGTGTTATGTTTGTGTAGATGTTATTGATCTATAACTTACTAGCAGCAACGTGAATGGGAAAGTTTTTTATTTCTGGTATTTCGTGAAGTTGTAATGAACTGATAGGCTAAGAAAATTCTTGTGATTAGCTGAATAGATTATGGTTTATACAGCATTAGAATTTGTATGTTTTTCTTTTATATTTTACAAATAGGATTATATAATCAAAAAGTCAAATTTCCTGTTAGGCCGTTTGCTAATTGAATAGTAAATTACTAATTTAGCCAATTTGACAAATATTTTCTTCTCCATTTTCCAATTAACTGCTCCAAAAAAGTATAAGAACTTTCGCCAGAAATCTGATTTCTAAAACACACTGCATTTCAGTTCAGCATGACTAATAAACAATCTGACACCCTTTGTTTTTTGTTCTTTGAACAAATATCCGTCAAATTGGTTCATGGGCATTGTATCTTATCAAATTGGTGAATTGTTTATAGTAGTTTAGCCTTTTTGGTAATTACCCTTATAAATGCCTTTTTCTTATCTTGGAAAAAGTTGAGCTAGTATAAGATTCACTTTATTGCATAATCCATTATTATGGTTTTCATTTGGTTCCATGGCAACAGTATGAAACTAATGCATCCGGTTTTTAATTGTTACAGCCTGGAACATTTGATCTCGTTGGAACAATAGTGTATGAGATAGACAATCTACCATACCAGAATACGTTCTACAACGGCACCATTGAAGTTACAGAAGCTGGTGGCCTTGTTAGTGTCGAGACAGTGTTCCTGGTTTCCCTTGGACTTGCTCTTCTTGTCCTCCTTGGCTTGTGGGTTCGCGGTCAGCTACAAAACCTTTCCAAGGTACTTCCGCACTCCCATCACATGAATTTAACCAATGATATTTGCATCTCCATTTGTTTTACTTTAAATCTGATCTTTTCACTTGATCCCTAGGGTTTTCACAATGTGATAATCTTGACCTTCCGTCATTTCGAGAGTAATCAAATATTTGAACCATTGTACTTGGATTTTCGTTTCAAACCAACTACTTTTCTTGTGAAAATACCAAAAAAAGAAAAAAAACGTTATAGTTTGCAAGAATGAGGATTTTAGGGGTTTTAAACTTATTATAATAATTTTCTTTACAAGATTATTTTTTTGCATATGTTTTGATCAACATTTTTTTGCTACAATTTGACCGTTTCTGCCTTTTCACGGTTCATATATTTGACTCAGAAAACTAAGAGGGTGAAGGTGGAAGTTGGAACTCGGACAGTTGATGCGTCCATGGATGAGTGGCTGCAGGTTTGTATTTCTCATACTAGAAAGTTTCTTTAAGCTGACTTGATTTCTGGCTTACGTTGGTTACATTGACCTACCTTAATCTTGGTGAATCAAATTTGTTTAAATATATGTCTGTTTATACAGATAAATCAATCAAATTTGTTTCAAAATGAGCAGGGGTGGCTCTCCTAGGCATATTTCATTAGTTTGATGCCCCTTAAGTCATAAAATTATAAAACACAACGTGCTTGTATATTTCTTTGACGCCCCTGGTCATTGTTCGTCTTCCCTTTTTGCGACACTGTTTTTTGGCTAACGAACAACTTGTTATGTCCGTAGGGAACTGCTTATACTCTATCACAAGCCAACAAGTCGAAAAAGAAGAAGTAGAGGAGTGTTGCAGGATTAGGTTTTTGTAACTCTTGTACTCTACTGTAGAATGATGAGCAGGAACTTTCGTTTTCACGGAGGCTTTGACCAGTTTTAGCGTTCTCTTTTTTGCTAGCAATTCCGACATTTGATTTATTTTTCGAGCTCTTTATATAATTGCAGGTTTAATTTTGGCAAGTTATCAACGTATGTCGTTAGTTTCTATGGGTATGTTTACCGGTCAGATTTTGTAGTTTGTCATTATGGAAGGATACAGTTAAGATGTATGGGTTAAGTTATCTGTCTGGATAAATTGTTTGTGCGATGCAAGATGAGATTGAGGGATGCAAAGAGAGGGTTGCGTTGTTTCTAGGCCATTTATGGTATTAATTTGTTTTAGGTGGCTTAAGAAGGACAAGTGAGGGCTTGACTTATTTCATTTAGCCATTTTGGCTTAATGGCTTAACGATTAAGTTGTAAAGAAACAATTCTGTATGGTTGAGTGTAAAGTTGTGTAGACCATTAAGTTGTAAGTAAACAACCTCTTATTTTTGACATAACAGACAAATTGCTTGCACGTGAAATCCGTTTCGAGTTAACAGAATATACACAAATACTTGGTTTTGTAACTGCTGTTTTGATTATTCAAAAGGGTTAAATACATGTAATAGTAGTGTATTTTATGTTAATGTTTAAGCAATGCATTTTTATAATAACTCTTTCATTTTTTTTTAATAATTTTGGATTACATTTTTTGTTCATTTTGCTAGAGTTAAGCTATTATACTTGGTTTGATGGTCAAGTTGTGATAACAATATAACAAATTAACAATTAATAAAAGAAAATTCATTATCAATGAACAAACTAGGGTTTTTTCTTTTAAAGGTTATCTGAGACTTTGTTCTGGCTAATCCCGACAAGGTTTACCGATAGTTAAGGCATACTGTCCTGAGTTAGGAGTGGCCACAATCTGGAAGTGCCTGGATTCGAACCCGGGGTAGAAGGGTTAACAAGCCACTTTTCTCACATGCTTTAACCATACGCCACAGCCTTGTAAAAATACATTATTAAAAAAAACAAACTAGGGTTTTTGGTGGTGCGGTTTGGGCTAAATTGTGAACAATATCGTATATGCGGTTTGAAGAATTTTCCAAACCATAACTGTACAAACTAGGGTGTAAATATCGTATATGTTTCAAACCGTAAAAAACCACACCACAAAGTACATTACTACTTGCATCAAATGCACTTCGGTCCAATAATTAAACCAATATTTTAAAATACATTCGATGATGACTTTTGCCATTATAAATAATAACAATTATCAGGAAATAAAACCATGTTTTAGTCATATTAATACATATAATTGTATATTGAGTAAAATATGTTCAAAAAATACGTTTTCATTTTCATGAATTACACCATTATAATCGCAACACCTTCGAAATGAGTTTAATATTGAATATTTTTTGATCTAATTATTTTATTATATATACTGCGATTATATATGTATTTTAAACGTATTTCAGTGTATTTTAAAATTACATTCCATATCCTTAATTATTATTAGTATTATTTTTTTTGATAAGGTTCACTATGCTACATCCTTGGTAATTTTTACCGAGAGCTAAAGCATGCTCCCCTGGGATTAATACTCAGTGGCCCCTGATTGCTCACCCCCAGATTTGAACTTGGGTTGGTTGTTACATCTTCCATAAGCCTTAACCGGTAGGCTGCCCCATTGGGGTTTCCTTAATTATTAAGTTAATTTATTTTTTTACTTTATATATTTTCTATTTTTAATTTTACACATTCATCATAATAACACATATGATCGTATATTAACTATAATCTGTTAAAAATTACGTTTTAGTTTTAACAAATTACAACCTTGTAATCATTTTGTCTATACCTTTGAACAAAAAATATGGAAAGCAAACAACCACTCCTGAAATCGAAATCGAATTATACATGTATTCCAGAAATCGAAATCGATGAGTGTTTGAAATCAGAAATCAATGATTATAGAGCAAGCACAAGTTAAAAATAGGTGAAGTAGATGGAACAGAATACCTTCAAGCGGTGTTTGCTATAGCCATACTGGCAGCAAGCACACGATGTTTTGTTCTTATACTTGGTCATACTCAAATATGTGGTGTTAGTCTTTCTCAAACATTCAACATGATACAACATATCCATACACGCACATACATCATAACCCACAGCAACGCGTGGGCATTCCCAACTCGTTTCCGTACAATAAGAAGGTCACTATACGTGTGTTTAAGAATTTTAACCAAACAACGTGCAAACCACGTAATTTAAAAGGGTTAAGTACATGGGAGTGTATCCAACTTGTCACGTTTTATCATTGTATGTACTGAACTTGAAAACTCACCATTTAATGTACCGAACTTGCTAAACTTGCCATTGTATGTATCAGTTTACCTACTAAGAAGGTAACTGGTAAAATTGCCACATAGGATGCAACATAGGATGTCACATAGGATGCCAAGTCATTATTATTTGTGTAAATTTCAAGTTTTGT